>JABBWA010000204.1:0-87593 GCA_016628065.1 Suillus lakei | reverse complement strand
ATTTACATACTTTTCCCATACATGAGGCAGACTTAGTGCTATTACATGTTACATCATTCAGGCTCGCTTGTACATATGTGGTCGCCTATATTGTCCCAGATTCGTACACATTTACTTATATACTGACTTGGGACTCATATCTCAGGACTTTTCTACATTCCCTTCCTCTGAGTCGGTGTTGCAGGAGTCACTGGCCTTAGTTACTATGCTCTAATCCTTGTGCAATTTGATTGCTGTTCTCATCATCATGTGCAAGCTCCACATTTAAAGCATTTGACTATTGCTAGATTATACCTAGGAACCTCGTTGCGAAACCTGGAGTAGTTCCTGGCGCACTTCGCATTCACATTCCGCATACCCGGTACCATACCCGTTCTACCAGTCATACCTGTCACTCAATACCTGGTACCTGGATTCGTATACCTGGCGCCCCACTTAGTTATATCCACACTCTTTACTCCACACCCGCACTACACTCACTTCACATCCACATCACGTCTTCTGCACCTTCGCATCTCCAACAGCAGTTGTCACATAGATCTCACACCCAACCGCATTTAGTCCCTTGCTCTTACTACAGGAGGAACTGCTCTCAGAGCTATCCCTTTGGGTCGACTACTATTTTCGCACCAACCAGGATCGACACACTATCACTATAGCGAGTTTCAACGATTTCTCCCACAGCGGACTATTTAGTACTGATTCCTTCATAACAAAGCTTGTGAATTATACCATTAGCACTGGCTGTCTGACGAGGTATCCTTCCTTTCAGCTGGTCCCATACCCTGACCAGTAATATTCTGCAGTATATGTTCAACGACAGCCATCATTGCAGTAAGGTTTCTTCTCTGTCTGTAATGTCCATGTTTGAGATTTCATATGGTCACCTACAGTCAGTGGTGATGCCAAAGAACTTCATCTTTCTCGGTATTGAATTCATAGTAACCAAATGTATGACCAACACATTCTCCCAGGATCGTGTTGACCAGCTGTACTGTTTCAAGTATACATGAACTCGTTCATCACGCTTCTCAATGCAAGATACTACATGCAGGCTAACATTGATGTTGTCGAGTCTTCTACATTCCATATCCACCACAGCATCTACCACCCAAATGAAGGTTATTCAGGACATCGTGTTTGTCACGGCATCTACCGCCCTGAGCTGCACATTGACACATCGAATGATGAGAAGCTTCAGGCATTGCAGAAAGACATGTCTAAGTGTCCTGACAATGAAGTGTTGCATATCACTAGACCTATCCAGGCTGCCATGGTCAGTAATTGCATTATTATTGATGAGAGAGGCTAATAACATGCTTTAGCCACCATGGGTGATGGTTGGGACAATGGAGATGGATTCATTCTTGTTGGCATGATGGACTAGGGAATCACGAGTAGGGCTTGCAAATAACTTATGAGTTTGCAATAAATTATCGCCCCTACCCACCATGCACTTCAAGTTGCTGACTGCTATGCATCGACATTCTGTCTGAGACTTATTGTAGTATTCATGTTACTCTGCTACGCTTGAAATGCATCATTTTATATGGCACTGGATTTGTTCAACTATTCAGTGTGGTTATGAGTTGAGAAACAATCTATTCGACACTGTTTGTACTCGAACAATATTATCAGTATTTATATTATACTACACTAATAGAAAATAACTGGTCTGTCAGATACCTGTGTAGTATTACAAAAATCTCAGAAGCTCCGTTTGCGCTTGCATCTTATCTGATGCAAGCTCCGATTCCAACATTCAGTGTTTCTACTGCCAGTGGCAGTGTTCTGGCAATGGCTGAATGCCTGAAATGGAAGGTGGTTCTCATCCATTTGCAGTCTCTGGAAATCACCATAGATACTGTGTAGATTAATCTTATCAATGCAATATCAATGTGTGATATCACCTTCACATAGGGATGGACAGGGGTATACCCATGGGTATTGGAGGTCATACCCACACCCCTACCCACAAGGGGTATGTACCCCCATGAGGGGTATGGTACCCCTGAGAGTTATACCCTTGATACCCTTGATAATATTCTTCTTCTTTGTTAATTATAAAAATTATACTAAGTTACAGACTGCAGTTCAGGTGTTATCTTATCAATTGGTTATCTTTTATGTGGATGACAAGCTCTGCATACCTTCATATTAATCCTTCTTCTAATCCTCCTGAGCCCAAGTATGATAATTAATCCTTTCATGACCCTGAATATATATTAGCAGTATTCAAACCTAGTACTGCACCAATTGAAGCAAACTGGCACACTAACATAATTATGATGGCTCATGATATGTGACATCCACAAATATTTGACACCAGGTATAAATTACTGAATATAGATTGCTATAGCTTTCTCACATGCTTGACAAGTAGTAGTCATAGCATTGAATAGGATTCAATGGTCACACCATGTCCAGAGGTCTAGAGGCCTATGGGTCTTCAGTGTCCAACCCAAATCACTATCCCTTGGTACCCCTTGATACCCCTGCCGAGGGGTCTGAGGGTCCATGGGTCTTGAATACCCAACCCATACCCCTACCCCTAGGTACCCCTACCCTTGACCCCCAGGGGTTACCCATACCCCTGTCCATCCCTACCTTCACACAACATCAAGTCATCAAGTTGTGTCCTACCCACTCCTAGCTTTGAGAATGAGCAATAGGAAGCCTAAAGACTGGTGGTGGGGATATTTTGATACCCACCCAGATTTTGAGAAGAAACTCCCTGTGGCCTATACAAATGAGAAAGAGAGACAACTGAAAGTGATGTGTGGAGCATGCAGGATTAGAAAAATGATTGATGAGCAGCAGAAGGATTGCAAGGAGCAGCACCAAGGCCTATGAAATGATGTGTGAACACATGATCAAATTATTGCATATTGTAAACCTCTTAATACTACTACTCTCCAAAATTCTGTTGGTTATCATTTTCAGTGTGGTCATAATCGGAGAGTCTTGTCAGGGACCAAAATTGTCCATGGATGCATGGAAGACCTGATACCATAATTCCCCATCTCAATTCTTGTGATAATCAACCACCAGAAAACCGCACACAGGCACATACTATGTGTATTAAAAGGGGGTGGATCAAAGCACCAAGACCTGCTCATAAGGTTATTAGTTTGAATTCACCACAATTACCAGGTATTAGTCTATAAGGCTGATGTCGAGTCCGATGAGGGAATTGCGTTGCTCGAGGTGATAGGACTTGTCTTAGGATCTGACGCGAATTTGTAGTGGGAAAGCAACCAACGTTCAAAGTGAGTGTACAAGGCCGTATTTTAACTATGAGAGAGTAAGGGTCCTTGTTATTACGAAAGTCAAGGTTTTAGGGAGACGGAGAGTGGTGGCGTTGAGCCTGACAGGGTAAGAGTAACGGAAATGAGTGAATGTATATTAGTTTTGAATAAAAGGTAGTAATGGGCAGCTCGCCATGCACAGAAGTGACGAGAAATATTGGGTGCTTGACTGCTTTTGGGGCGAAGGAATGAAGCTAAGAAGGAATGACGAGAGATAGTTTGGTGATAAGTCCAGGGTATAGTTATGAATGAGGGTGAAAGACCGAGCTCGTCGTTGAGCATAACGAGAAAGTGAAGGTAAGGAAAGAGAGTGTGTCCGTGTGACTCAGACGCGAAGCGTGATGCTTGTTTGCGTCAGTGAGTCACGCGGATGTCGGAACATAATTCCTGAATCTTATTATGAAGCGATAGTTGGGGTGTAGAGGATATGGGATCCTTACAAGTCAAAGTCTTGAATCACACACCTGTTTCTAACAATCATCACAATTACCATCTCCACTTGTTGGATCATTTGATGTCCCAGCAATAGATTCAAGTAACCCATCCTCACAATCTCAGTCACCACTATTACTCCTGCCCACCTCATCTCATACTAGTAGTCCAGCATTTGGTGAAGGATCCTGGCCAGCCCCATCAAAATGGGTGTGGCAAATATTGCAGTCTTGGAACCACATGATAGATACCCCAACCACTGCCAGAGGCACTCCATCATGGCAGCACTGGGCACCAGCTTTTGAGGAACATTTTGAGACTCACATTACCAACATTACTGCATCATACAAATTCTCCCTCAATTGGATTGAAAATCAAGCAGTTTGTGGTTTCATGAATGAGTTTTTCCCCTTTGTGAATCCAATCTCAAGTTATCAACTCTCCAATCACATCATTCTACACAAAGTTGAAAGGTACTGGCAAGCTGTGAAAAACTGCTGTTGTGGAAGTGATGTGACACTCCAGACAGATGGATGGACAGGTGTAAATTTTCACTACCTACTGGCATTCATGATCACAGCAGCAAGTTGACAGGCAAGATTATTTCCACTGTCTCAAGTTTACCTACTAGATTGATCCAACAAAATCAGGTCCACACAGTTCAAGTAATAGATGTATCTGCTCAGTGCAAAAAATGCCCAACACCTCAAAATTCTCATGATCAGTGTTATTGAAGAGGTTCAGCTTATCTGGATAGCAAATATTGTTGCTGTTACATCAGATGCATCAGGTGAGTCTTGGGCAGCTTGAAAACAGCTTGTTGAGGAGTTTCCATCATTAGTATTTGCAGATCGCTATGCTCACCAGGTAATTATATCCAATGTCTCATTCATCACTCCAAGTTGTTAATACTACTGTTGTAAAGATCAATATTGTTGTCAGTGACTATTCCAAGTCATCTGGTGGCATGGTTTACTTGGGATACTCCAAGAAAGCATCTGACCTCATTTCTTGGCTTCAAAGCAAGACCCTTGTTCTTGCAACACTAAGAGATATCCAAGTTGCCCTCAATTCAATTATCCCATCCCATTGTTAAGACTGTACTCAAGGAGGATGAAGTCTGAAGGGCCTGGCTTCAGCTCATATGCTATGCCCCTTACCCGAGTATGTGCCCTTTATTTCTGGGGACTAGATATGAAGTCTGAAGGGAGAATGGAGAATAAGTCTGGTGGACTTTGAGAGAACTTGGGAGGAAAAGATATAAGACTACTATGGATGGAGTCTTGAGTAGAAAGAGACAGAGATAGACTACCCTAAGGTAGAGCTGAAGTTGTAGTCTTTAGGAGTCAATCCTCAAGACTCAGAGTTTGGATGAGATACAGAGATCAAGTTCTGGAGACAGGAATAAGTAGAATCTAAGATGATATTTGAACTGAGGAAGTATGAAGAGTTACAGGAGTTTATATACTGTAGGTATCCTAATGGAAGATCAGTCAGTGAAGTCTGAGGCTATGCACGAAGCATATGGAAAGCTTATTAGTAAGTCAGACAGATCATAATAAATGAAGTTGGAAATGAAACAGGGAAATGGATCAATGAGTACTATGGATGAATGCATAACCAGAAACTGGAGTCAGGAGAAAATCTACATCAAGATATTCAAAAGGAGTAAGGAATGGAGATGAAATGGAGATTAGATCCAGAGATCAGATCAGAGAAAGAGGGTCCAAAATGTGGGATATGACAGTATCCCCCCCTTAGGGCTGAGCCCACAAGGTCAGAGATAGGAAATCTGGCCCAGATGAGATGAGTGCAAGATGATGGGTGGAGTCCATAGAACATGATAAAGGAGCTTTGAGGGTTCTGGATAAACCACTGTAGGAAACATCCCGTCTACAGCCTCACAAAGGCCCATTTTATGGAGTACATCAAAAGCCCAGTTAGTCTGGACATCAGACCAGTCATTCCCAGTCATCCCCGACAAAACCTGCTCAACCCGGTGCTTTCCCACACTCTCCAAGCCTCAGGCCCACCAGACTACCCTTGGAGATCATTAGATATCCACCAGACCCACTCACATACTCCAGAAACCTGTTCATCCTATGTCCTGTCTGTCCCATCTAACCCCACTGGTGCATAACAGCTTGTTTCCCATAGCTGATGTAGTAGACAGTGTTATTACCTGTGTTCTCATATGTCCGCAGTGTCTCATGTTTGTTTACATACTGTCAGACCCAATGTTTTCCTACTTTCCATATTCCGGATTTCTATGTAGCTAGTTATATAGGATTGACAGTATAACCAAGCACCTTACCTTACTGTAGGTGGGACTTCCCATCTACTTGGTCACATACCTGTCATTACCTGTTACCTGGCTGAATATACCTGGTTCTTACCCATTTTGCACCCATTTTGCACCTGCAACCTTTGTCACTCATTTTCCGTGGCAAACAACTCTGCAGTAGGTGGATATAATGTTGGGTGAATGCTATGCCTGCTGCTTCACTTGCAAGACAAGAACATTCAACCCTAAAGGGGTCTGCTACTGATATAAGTCTGATAGTTAGTGTCCAAGGTCACAGAAAGGTAAGGAAACAAGTCCAAAGGTATGCAAACCAAGTCCAAGGGTCAAAATGTTGGGTCTGAAGGTATACTACCAAGTCCAATGCACGGGAAAGTGGGTCTGAAGGTTTGGGTCATTGGATTATGGAGAATAGCAAAGAAACAGGTAAGGAAAGTGTCAGACTATGTCCGGAAACAAGGGAAAGTCAGGGCAAATGAGTGACAGGGGTTATGGGTGTGAAATGGGTGAGAACCAGGTATATTCAACCAGGTAACAGGTAATGACAGGTATGTGACCAAGTATGTAGATGGGAAGTCCCACCTACAGTAAGGTAATGTGCTTGGTTGTACTGTCAGTCCTATAGAACTAACTATGTAGAAATCTGGAATACAGAAAGTAGGAAAACATTGGGTCCAATGGTAGGTAAACTAACATGAGGCACTGCAGATGTGTGGGAACACAGGTAATAACGCTGTCTACTGCATCAGCCATGGGAAATAAGCTACTATACACCAGTGGGGTTAGACGGAATGGACAGGACATAGGATGGACAGGTTTCTGGAGTATGCGAGCAGGTCCGGTGATTATCCAATAGTAGTCCAGTGGGTCTAAGGCTTGGAGAACACAGAAAAGTGCTGGGTTGAGCAGGTTTTGTCAGGGATGGGTGGGGATGACTGTTCTGATGTCTGGACAAACTGGGCTTTGACGTACTCCATAAAATAGGCCTTTGTGAGGCTACAGCCAGAATGTTCATGACACCACTCTTCATACCCCTTATTCACAGCTCACCATGTCTAACAACAAATCCAGCAGTAACAAGGCCACAAAGCAACTCCTCCAGGAGAGGCAAGCGGAGTTGGTGGTAGAGGTAGAGCATCTGGAGCAGGTTGTCTGTCAGGAGGAGGAAGAGGATTGACAATGCAAGGAGGAGGAGAATAAATGCAGGGTAGAGAAGAGACAAAAAAGACTTGCAGAGGAACAGAGGCATGAGGAGGAGGAGAAGCAGAAAGAGATAGAGGAGACACAGAGGAATTTGCTGGAGATAGCCTGTGAAGAGGTGGCCATGATGAGTGAAAACTTGTCCGATGTTTGTTCTCCATATTAATAGATTGCAGTATGTTTGTGGGTCTAACTTGTCCTGAGGACCAGAGAAGGCCTATGATGCCTGCATGGAGAGAAAGTGAGAGTGTTTGTGGATGGAGGCAATGGGTTCCAACAAGGTGTGTGCATTTGTTATTCACTCCTTGTCAGATGGCTCTAATGGAGGTATGAAAGGTCCAGACCTGCGATGGATGTTGTAGATTGAAAGCTCAGTGCTGCGGTGGAAATCCACCAGCAAAGACAGCAGAGCGGAAGGGAAAGAGCAAGAAGTGCAGTCATATGGAAGGAACTCCATCCCCCAAGAACAAGGGGGCCAGTGGATTCCAATGGTATTGGACGATGACATCAAGTTGTTATCCAACCCACAAACTGGCACAATGGAGGAGGAAGAGACAGTGGAGTATGATGATCAAGCTTGGGTGGTGGCTGCCAACAACATAGTGGCAGAGTTGGCATGGACCAATGAACTCCTGGGTCAGAGCATTACTGTGGCAGAGGGGAGCAGGAATGCTATGGACAGGATGGTGGAGGAACAGAGGGCTTTGCAAGCCTTGTTCCAGGAGGGTATTGATGGTGACTTTCATGTTGCAATGGAGAAGAAGACAGAGGAAATGGTGGAGGAGGCTAATGCAGAAGGGAAAGTGGAGTCCAGGACTCCTGGTGGAGATATGGAGACTGATGCATAGGTAGGCTGGGTGCTTCTTCCACCCCAAATGTACATATATATATGCACATCATTCACTTAGAGTATGGAGATAGGGCCAGATTTGTCCAGATAAGCCATATGGAAATCTGTGATGAGTTTTGATGTATTTCCAAGTTCTGTGGCAAGTAACCAGGATGTTTCTTCATCTGTTCCTTCATATCCAGCCCAATGTACTAGGCAAAGAAGCTGACAATGGTGTTGATGGCGGTTGATCTTGGTATCAAGAATTTCGGAGATTTCGTATTTGGGTTCTCCATCAACTGTCACAGGCAGCTGAGGTGGTTGGGTATGATTGGAAATAGTGTTCAGAGTCATAGGTTCTAACTGGGAGACATGAAAAATGGGGTGGATGGAACACATTGAGTCTGGAAGATGGATGATGAAGGAGTAAGTGCTGGGATGTGCTATAATCTCAAAAGGACCTAGGTTCTTTTCTGATAGCTTCTTTGAGGGTTGGGTGGAATGGAAATATTTTTCTTTGATGAACACTTGATCTCCAACCTTGAAGTCTGGCATGGGTTTTCATCTAGCATCTGCAGGTCCTTGATAATGTTCTTGTGCATGGGACATTTCATCCCAGAGGAATTGGTGAAGCTTGTCAAGATTTATGGAGTATTCTTGGGCATGTGTGGAGGAGAGATCTCTCTGGATGAATGGAAAGGTTCAGATGGTATCCCTTATTGGCAAAGAAGGGTGAAACTCCAGTGGTAGTGCTCGGAGCATTGTTATATGCGAACTCTGCCAAGGGTAGTAGTTCTGACCAATTGTCCTGCTGGTAGTTGCAGTAAATCCGAAGCTATTGCTCAAGAGTTTGATTAGCATGTTCAGTTTGCCCATCACCTTCCGGGTGATAGCTGGAGGTGAAATGGAGGGTCATGTCCAAAGCTTTTCTGAGAGAATGGAAGAAATGGGATATGAATTCCATTCCATGATCGGAAGTGACATGGGAGGGTACTCCATGCTTGGAGAATATGTAGAGTAGGAAAAGGCAGGTGAGGTTGGGAGAGGTGATGGTATTGTATGTGGGAATGAATATTGCTTGCTTAGACAAGCAGTCTATGATGACAAGGATGGCAGTGAAACCAGAGGATGATGGGAGTTGTTTGATGAAGTCCATGGAAATGGAGTTCCATGGTTTTTTTGGGAATGAGTAGTTGTTTGAGCAGGCCATAGGGTTTGTGTCTAGGAACTTTGGCTTGGGTGCAGGTGGTACAGGACTTGACATAGTCCTTGACATATGAGCAGATTCCTGGCCAAGTATATTCCTGACAGATGAGTTCCAAAGTCCAGTTTTGACCAAATGTCCAGATAAGGGGTGATCATGGGTGTAATGGAGCGCACAGAGGCAGAGGTCATTGGATACTGGAACATAGATACAGTTGTCGCAGTGGAGGAAACCACTATCATCTACTGACCATCTTGAGTCTGAGGGGTTTGGCAGGTGAGTAGATGCAATAGGGTCATTGGGGAGTGTGGACAGAATGTCCTTATGGAGTTGTTCGAGATCCATTAAAACAGCTGCACAGAGTACTGGGGTTGCTAGTGTAGATGCTCATAGGGACAAAGTGAGCTGTTCTGAGGAAAACACAGGCCGGAGGTTGTGTGGATTTTGCTATATATTACTTTGTATTGTGATGTACAGGAAAGAAGCATTGGGCTTACAAAATACTACAATATTGACTAATATCTGAGTCTCACTGGTTTACTGATGGCCCTAGTCGCGAGCCAGAAAGCACGTCAGTCCAATGGTCAGTTCGAACCTTTGGAGGTTCAAAAGCACATGAAGGGACTCACGGTTGAACTAAGTCGAGGTTTGGGTCGCTAAGTCGAATTAAGCTGAAGTTAAGTGTGGGACCACCAAAAGTCGGTCGTAAATTAGTAAATTTGAGGACCCACCGGCGCAGCGGACCTCTCACGTCAATGCTGAGCTCAAGTCTAGGAACACCCATAAATCACTGGTAAATCAACTCAAATCTCTCGGTCTGAAACATGCTCACTATTTACATTCAAACAGACTGTACCCACTGCGTGGTACCGTCACACCTGTTCGACCGACGATGTTTCGACGTTGGAGGACGACGACGAGGCAAACCAAACGACAGGAAACCGAACACGGCGGAAGGGCGAGGGCGGGCGCGACAGATTCCCATTTACGGTTTTTACCTGCCAAATGTGAATTTCGTCAGATCATCTAACTTAAAACTGACAGTACACCGACTCTTAGCGGCAGTCTCCACCATTGTCACCATCCCGAGAATGATATCGGCAACACTACTGTCACGGCTGCCCCAGGATTTACAGGCGAGTGTTTTGCGATCGATCCTTGATTTCTTATCGCCACTTACTGGAATATCACTCAGAGGCTAGTCCAGGGAGTGTCGAATCGTTCAATAGCAGACTTTCGGCAGCTCTGCAAGCGACTTCCAGGTTGCTCCACATCTGAGCTATGTATACTGCAGCCAGTATTATACATGCACCTCGACCCAGATCGCATTCCTCCACAGTCAACTCCAGCCGCTAACACCGATATTGTGCTCGCCCGGTGGTCCCTTGTCGGGATCATTGCAACTTTGGGCTACCACGATGGTTCTGCTGACTCGGCAGGTTCGGAACAACAATATCTTCTTTCCGCTTGGAACCGTGTCGCTCCCTGGCTCGTCTTCTTTCATGACCAGTTCATTATGTGCAGAGCCAAGTATAGACCCGTCGACAGGTTGCGTGCCATCAACCTTGTTGCTAGCATACTGTTTCATGTTTTAGTCGTTGACCGCGACCCCGGTGAAAACACAGCGCTCGATGCTGGCACTCTCACTCTTTATCGCCCAATCGCAGAGTTGTGGTTATTAGCCCTTGAAACCAAAGAGGAGAATTTGGTGTACATGTCATTGCAGTCTGGGGGTCACATCACTTCTTTTCGACTTTCTAGCTCCATTTTGGCTGCAGAATGTACGTACAACGAACTCTTTGTGACCATACTACTTGAAGTATCAGGTGGGGTTGGCACTGTCACTTCTGCAGCTTTGAAGTATGTCAAGAGCATACGATCGATGGCTAAGGACCTCGACACAGTCTCCACGGCTCTCAAGCTCGATCTGATTGTATCAATGTTTTCATCCTGTGTTGCATTTATCGCAAGAACGAGCATATACAATGCTGCGATGCGGGAAGCATACATCCTCCGACAATCTGTCAAAGAGATTTTCTCCACTCTCCGTGCTCTCCAGCCTCTTCCATTTGGTAGAGGGCGCATGGTGCAAGCCCTCGCCTCGAGTTTTCCGTACTTCATCTTCATCCTTCAACATGCCGACGACCCTGTCTCAGCGCTCCATCAGGCTCTCCGCGCCCACGCCCTTGAAACAGTGGTACATATAGGTCCTCTTGAACCCCCAGAGGTGGAGGCGGATATTCATGAGATTCCATCTTTTCTCAAGATATTATATCATCACCTTGTTCACGACAAAATATTAACCTACGCCTGCAAACATGTGGACGCCTGGTCTGATGCTCCTGGATCAATGCGAGACAAAATCCTCGCGCATGGCTGGCCCATAATTGAGCAGACGATACGGTCGTATGCCATGTTCAGGTCCGAGGAAATGATAAGGCAGCTATCACCAGGTGGAAATGGCTGGGTTCTACAAGTCAGTCGCAGAGTTCATTATTTGTTTCGTTCCTGCTCACCCTTGAACTTACCGCTAGTGTTACTGTAGTGGTACTGCGGAGGACATTAAACTCATGCAATGCGCGGGATGTCAGGTTGTGCGGTACTGCTCAAAGCGATGCCAGCGTGATTCCTGGTATAGTCGCCATAGGTTGAGCTGTAAATTCTTGAAGGCAGCTGTCGGCGGGTCTTTTCGATGTTCATCGATGCTCATCATTTCCGCTGACAATGTATCCAGGCTCATCGACACCGCACTACGTGAAACGTAGTCTCCGTCTGCTAGCTGCCCTAGAAGATAGCCAGATGCAAAACCGGTGGGATAATATTCGGAAGTTGGTCGTCGCTGCGCAGTGCGAATATCCAGAAGATAGGGAACGACTCGTGGTCGAGGTCCCAGTAGGTGAGGGGAAAGTGTTAGTTCGGCCTTTTCGACACTACCTCTTCCTGTTCGATGGGCTCTCTGAAAATGAGGTCGTGGACCGCTTATCGTCCTGGCCAGATCCAAGGGGCCACCTTCGACGATCATTCTTTTGTTCAGTTATCACGATAAACGATCGATATTTGTCACGTCAGATTTTATTCAGTCCGCGTACTGCATTAGACATGGAGACCGTCAGTGCAAACGCTCAGTTGTGACCATTATTGTGCGTGAACTCTTGTTGCTCGGGTTTTGCTTGCGCATGTTGATATCTGTATTTGGTCAGGGTGGTGGCACCATGACCTGCTCGCGAGCGGGAACAGGCGTCTAAAGCGTCCTCGTAGACGCATCCCAGTTCTCGTACAATGTAAAGCAGAAAAGACGATCTCTTGTCCCACATAGAATTCTACTCGTAATGAACAAAAATTGGAAACAAAAAATCGCCAACCCACGGTTGTGAGATGGAAGGTGTGTAGCACTTGCTCATGCGCACTAGTACTCAGGCTTCAAGCCCATTCCCGTACGCCCATGTCTGAAGTGGCCACAGTGGCCTTTCGAATCGCCCCCCACCACCGCGACCCTCGCCCACGCACTCCGCTCCAGTGTTCTATTTCTCTTCATGCACCTCCCTCCTTCCTGTGCTACACACAACTGCCAGTTAACACATGCACGCACTCCTGGAAAACAATTGACGTCATGCCGGTTCCTGCATGGGAGTCGGCCATGAGCTTAGCGTGAAATTCCCGAACATTAAGGATAAGCCGTGGTCCCATTGCAAACCCCTGCACAAGCAAGGAAATTTGAATACTGAGTTTTTAGGCCATACGTGTCCTATGGAATTGATGGACCGCGGTCGTGCACAGAGGTCAGTGACAGATCGGCATACCGCTGAAATTGTTGGAGACAAATAAACAAGGCAGAAGCAAGAGACAGCAACAAAGCTAGCATGCGCGAAACTTCAGCGATAAAAAAGAATCACTTTCACATTATGAGCTCACCTCCCGAAGTAAACCACGTGAGTTTTCATCAATACTGCGTAACAGTCCTTATTAAACCATCCTGTCAATGGTCTTTGCAGTTCACGGAAGTGTTTTACAGCAACCCATGCTGCGAGACACAGCGCGAGGACCTCCTGTACAGTGGGGAGTATCCAAGTCATGGAATTCAGAATTAGGTCATTCCCCTCATAGTAAGCATTGCATTGATAAGTGCCGGGGAGAATCAGCTCCTCTAAGATTGAATTCATCGATGAGCCTGGTGCGCCTAAGTCTTTCATTTACGTCTCGTCCGAATGTTAGTGCTAGAAGTATCGTAAAGATAAAAGGGGCCAATACCAGGTAACTTACTCGCCCCAATCGTGCATCACCTCAGCAGAGGCGATTACTGCGAAACAGCAGTCAAGGTTAGATCAACAAATCACCCGACTGGATCTCCACGGACCTACAAAATAGCTACCAATACGATTTGCATTGACGAGCGGTCACCAACTAGGATCGTCTGAGACGAAGGTCATACTATTCGAGAATGTATGTGAAGGAGGGCTGAAATGGATGACGGCTTTGTGCGTGTAAGATATACAGTCATCCAGCACTTTATGACCGGACGGACTCACCGCGCGCACAATGTTTCAACACCGCATTTTGACAAATCTAAGAACTATTCATAGTAGCAACTTGTTTCTGTTGCCGCTCTCGAGATGTCCTTGCTACACTTGGCAAAGTGCACTCCACTCGATGCATAGTGTGGTTGATGCGACGGCGATCAGCGCTCAACGTTTAATACAATGCATGGCATTCCTCCTCCGTCAGTTACCTCATACGCACCTCCTCGCTCTCTTCTTCCCGATCATCGGGCTATAATGTTGTCAGCAGAATGTGAAAAATATGTCAAACTTTGGTAGGAGCAGTAAGATCCTGTCGGAAAGTAAAACCATGAAACCCGATGCTAAAACGTACTAGACCCAATTCGGCATGCAGTTGGTGTTTGAGATACTGAGAATTAGTGACGGGGACTGGCCATAACTTGCGGTATTTATGCCTGCTTAGAAAAAATATTCGCGTCACTCGCTAACTTCAGGGACGTAATAGTTAGGGAACACACTAAATCTATGCAACAGCAGCGTCAATACTTATCTAAAATGAACGCCACCCCGAAACTACACTTCCCAGAATCAAACCAACACCCCAGAACTCCTCACAATCCCTCTCCAACTCTTCCACACATAACTCGCAAACAAAGCCGTCTCATCCAACGCTTTTTCCGCATGCTCTGCATTCTCGAGGAGTGAATCCAAGAATGCTGATGCTGTCTTTGGGGAAGTCAGTTGGTGAAGTTCGGCGGCGAGGTAGATAGCGGAGATGGATGCTCGGCGGGTGTACCAGGATGACTGGGTTGGTGGTGCGGTTAGATCGGTGGTATACGTGTGAGGAAAAATGGGTCATACCTCCCGTGCGTCGCTATGAGCTATCCAGCACGCCTGGTCAGATACTTGAGCAGCGTGTTTGATGATCGGGGCGGGATCAACCGGGAGTAGAGGTAGAGGTAATGAGGAAGAAGAAGCGAGAAGAGCGAATGCCTGAAGCATTTGCACGACGACGTACGATGACGGCGAGGAAATGACGTTTAGATTAACCCGAATATCTTCACTGACATATCAGACATCAAATACCTCTGGAAGGTGCTCCAGCACCGGTTCGTTGCTCCTCAACCTCGCCTTCAACACATCTCCCATTCCCAGATGCAAACCCATACTATCCGAAGCCTCTTCCTTCATCCTAAGCCTCGCATCATCAAGCCACGCATGTACGAGCGTCCTACGTGCGTCGTCTCCTGGCCCAAACAGCGCAGTCACGCTCGCGTCTGGGAGAGGATGAGCTAGCGGCGTGGGCAGGGACAGCACCGACAAGGATAGCGCTTCTCGGGTGAACCCATGTGTTTTGATGAGCGGAAGTGCGAGCTTTAGGAGTTTAGAACTAGAAATGGATCTACGTCAGAGCGTTAGCGTTTAGCTACGAAGATCTTGACCAAACCTGGTGGTAGTCATCTCATAAGAATTATCAGGCACGTGACTGAATGGATTGTAGTTCATTTCATTCGTGAACATAATCGTTCATCCACGAAAAACTTTGAAGGTTGCATAGTTCAAAAGTCATACTCACTGAGAAACTCATGGATAATATGGGGCAAACTAAGGTAGTGCACAGAAATGTCTGTGCGCAGTCGATCACAAGACGAAAGCAAAACTATGGGAGCATATCTGCAAACTCAACATAATAGCATCAGTCCAACAATCCCTTCCTCCTCAAGTACTCCCTATGTTCCTCGCGATGCGCAAGCACTTGCTTATCAACCGAACGTCTCCAAATCGGTATCCCAATCTAAATCAAAGTGTTGATAATGAGCCCGAACCCGACAATGTATGAGATGAGAACATACAAGCGCAACCAAATCCAGCACAAAATCGAGAGCGGCGTTGCTCCGAGGCGCACAGCCGCGCGTAGAAGCTCGGAACAAGCTTGTGATTAAATCAGCGGTGATGTGTGCGTGACCTTTCTCGACACCTAGCCAGGCCAATCGTTGAGTTTGAGTTCGAGGTCGAGGTTGTGGTTGGTAGGTCATGAGATGACGTACCTGCGAGCAATCCAGCGGCAGCCTGGTCTGCTGTCAGACCTTCATCCGTCGACTCAATCGTTCTAGTGATGGCCGGCTTCGTCTTGTTTTCTTCTTCAAAGCCAGGGGTATACATTGTCGGAGGGAAGAAGATGTGAGTATCGATGCCATAGAGCATTAGCTCTGAATGCAGCGAATCAGCCAGTCCTACCAAAGTATCATCAGCACACCAAAAAAAATCTGGAGCATAGGAGTATTCATCATGTACTTACCGCGCAAAGCATGTTTCGCAGGTGAATACGAAGAATATCCAATCAAAGACATATATCCAAGCGTCGAAGACACCAATACGATCTTTCCTTTCTTATTCTCGCGCACCATTTGTTTAGCAGCAGCCTGTTCGCTATATGTAATGTTCTTGTCCGTGACCTGAAAGTGTAGAACAGTCGACTTACGAATGCAGTCCACGCCTGTATCCAGTATCCATTCCCCATTCCGCGCGTCAGGTCCTCTGGTTGCATTTCGAGGAGGTACATCGGTTTTGCAGCGCCGGCGCATGTGAAGACGGCATCTGGGACTTGTCCGCCGTGCACGTCACTAGCAGCTTGAAGAGCAGCTGCTGACTCTTCTGCGGTGTCGAGGGAGAAGGAAAAGGCTCTGAATACTTGATCTGGGCTTTGGCGATTGGCCTGTGTATGTGATTCAGAACGAACGGAGGGTTTGATCATGGACATGAACAGACACGAACCTCGAGCTCTTTTAAAGCATCATCGAGTTTGCTTTGGGTTCTTGCTACTATAGAAATGTGGGCACCCTTCCGTGCGACGAGTTTAGCGAGTGCAAGTCCGAGACCCTGACTGCCGCCCGTGATATAGACGTGCTGGGGCCATGCGCGTGAGCCACTGAATTATCGAGGAAGACTTCCTGGCTCACCAATCCCTTCGGACTCCATTTTTTCGACGAGAACATGAAAGACGATGAGTAAATAAGAATGAGGAGCAGTAGAGCCTTGGAAGCCAAAGAGATCCAGTCGAACATGTAACTTGTCGAGCTTTGAGCGGTTTCAGTTTTGATTGTGATAAACTGGTGGGACGTACCTATGAAGCCAGCAATTGCCAGCTATGTAAGCTCTCAAGTCACGACTGACCGTAGGGGATAACTAGTACTCTCTTGAAGGTGAACTTTAACTGGAAGAATGGTTTATGCAAAGCCGCACAGCCACCGATCGAACCGTTTACGGTACTCATATGATCACTCAACACGTTTCACCCCCACGTCGTGCATGTGTCCCAGAAGACTTTAAAACTCGTGTTTGTATTCTTGACCAGCTGAACTGATCTGTACTTGAACAAGACTCACCCGACAATATTTAATGTCCCGGATCGCTTTAGACAGCATCCCTGGTCTTACATTCTATAAAAACGCGCTCACAGCAGCGCGGCGTACCAGTCCTATTGCACAGCTGGTATGCATCGGGAAAGCGTGTGCGTTGTATCAGCCGGATGTCGTGCGCTGCAGTAACATCGGAGGGTCAGGTACGGATGTTGATTGGAAGGTGAGTGTTTGCCGTTTGATAGTTAGGGCTTGAGAGACTGCTAGACTCTGTAAGCTCTTCTGAGGTTATATCATGGGTTTGACACGATATTTGCAGTGTGAAGCAGACCTGCCGTCCTCCTTGCGTTTCGGTCGAGTCGAAGTTTCTTGCGAGGGATGGAATGGCCCTGGGGATCCCTACGTCATGAAAGGTCTGATATCCCCATTCACGTCGGGTGAATCCCCATAATAACCAATCACACAGGATCTTGTTCCCTAGAATACAACCTCGTTCAACTTCCCAATGCTCTCCTCAACGACTCTGATACAACCTGGTCCTACTTCTACACCCGTCCATGGTTCAGCAGTAAGTCTCGCGCATACTTGCCTACCCATGTTTATATTATTGCTTAATATTCACTCAGACCTCGATAACTCCGGCATATTCTTCATTTTAGTATGGATCATAGTCCTCGCTGTCATTATCTACAGCTTTATCCGACCTTGCTTGCGCAACACGTCAGACGCCAACCGCACCGGACCTCCCTCCTACCCCGGTGGTGGGCAAGGAAGGTCGGGATCAGGAGGTTTCCCGGGCTCTTATCACACTAGCCCACCACCGCCATACACCAAAGATGCCGGTTCAGGCTCACAGAGCAGCGGCGCGCAGTGGCAGCCAGGGTTCTGGACTGGTGCTGCGCTGGGGGCGCTGGGAAACCATCTTCTGAATCGTCCGTCGCAGTCTCAGGAGTATGACTGGGAGCGAGAGAGGCGATTGCCGGGTAGTATCTCGAGAAGCAGACCTGTACCCGGTTATGATAGCCAGGACAGAGGAGAGGGGTCGTCCAATTTGGGTGCGATGAGGACTAGTACGGGGTATGGTGGTTCGAGTAGTAGGTGATGAAACGTTCACAATGTATGGACTAATTGTGTAATATATTTATGATGGTCAAAACAAAATCTCGATGGGGCCCTTGTGAATGACCATGGTTCTGGCGTACACCTGGCAAGCATCATGCGCCAACAAGAAGGACGCGGTCACGTGCAGCACACTTACCTTCACTAGTTCCTATATATCGCTTTCTCATGTATGTCTTACTTCAATATTGATCATTCCCTGATCTACTAACAACAGTTTGACGGTCAATTATCCCGCTCTCCCTCTTTGTTTCATCTCTTCTCTGCATCCCATGGCCTCCCGATATAGCAGAAGATCAGCCTTATATTCTTCATGCCTCTATTGAGCCCCTCCTCCTTTCCCTTCGCGTTTATTGCGACGATCAACTTTCTGGTCCCCACCTGCCCACACAATGGTACGGACCATACGGATCTTGACCCTCATCCCAAATACTCGCCCGCCGCCTGTGCTCTCCACTACCCACACCCGTCAGTCTCTTTCCCTTCTCTGAGTTCATTTTATTCACCCAGACCAGTCCCGTCGCTGGCATATATCAGCAAGCACCACTGTCATCGAACCATCACCAGCATTTCCCCTCCTCCATCGTACCTTCTCAGCTCTCCTACATAACACGAGCATCTCTCAGAACACCTGGGGGTACTATTGCAAGATGAGGAATCACCACATCTTCGGCAGCCACGAAACGCACAGGATCAAGCCGTGCGGGATGCTCTAAGGTAAGTAGCCCAACTCATTCTGCACACAGACGGCGTACCGACAAAAGTACACCGCATCATCAAACTATGCATGCACGAACATTCCTTGCGCATATTTTAGTCACCTTAATTGGTGTAAGCCAGTCGGTGTGAGCCAGGTGAGAAGACACGGTGGCATTGAATGAGGCGAGGAGATGACTTGAGGACGGATTGCTGAGGAACTGCAGTGCGCAATGTCACACGACCTGGCTCTCTCGCGCCCATTTTCCCAAGAAAATGTAGGGATGATTTTTGTCACAGAGAAAAGAAGGACCAGTGGTTGGTGTAAGTGTGGGTGGGCAGCCAGTGGGCCGCCTGCCAGTAGGAATATCCAGGATATTGGTTCAAACATCGACCGGACCTATAGCAAATCATTGAATAAATACAACGATGAAACCATTTCCTTGAAATTTACTTCGGGACACCAAATAAACACGTAGATACCACGACGAAACTTGAAATCAGGACAAAACCAAATTCTCCTACACCCAACAGAGCACCAGGCAACCGTTGACTTCATCGAGCATCTCCCGTGCTACACACCATTTCCAGTCGATATATGCACGCGCTCCTGGAAAGCGATTGAAGTCATGCCGGGCGCTGCGTCGGAGTCGGCCACGAGCTTGGCGTGATATTCTCGAACGCCAAGGATCAGACGTGGTCCCAGCACATACGACTGCACGACCGTCAAAAGCTGAACCAACCCATAATAAATCTGACTTTCCAGGGAATATTGATCCTATAAAAATGATGAACCGTGGTCGCATGCAGAGGTCAGTGAAAGATCGGCATACCGTTGGGACTGTTGGAGACAAAGCAATAATGAGGCGGAAGCAAGAAACAGCAACAAAGCTAGCATGTCCTATCCTTCAGCGGGAAAGTGAACCATAGTCACAATATGAGCCCACCTCGCAAAGTAAAGTACGTGGGTTTGGATCAACACTGTGAAACAGTCCCCGATAATCCCTCCTGCAGAATGCCGTCGTAGTTCACGGAAGTGTTTTACAGCAATCAAGAGGGCAAGACACAATGCGAGGACCTCCCACACCGCGCCGAGTATCCAAGTGATGGAAGCCAGGGATAGGAAATCTTCTGTATAACCAATCGAGCACTGATAGGTGCCAGAGAGAATGACTTCCTCTGGTATTCATCAATGAGCCGCACATTTTTGTTTGTCATCCACAATTAAGCGTACCCCCTGAAGTATACCTCGCTAACATTACGGCGATCACTCCGTCAAAAATGTTGACAGCCAGAAAGGCGACAACGAGAAATATCAGGACCTTTCTGGATCGTTGATACATGGCATGTAGCCGAGTGATCATGATGACTTTTAACATGTGTCAGTCAAGTCAATATTACCGAGGTCTTGCAAGTGCCAAGCTCACTCGACAGTATTGGAAATCCCACAACAGTCGTCCAATCCAATACGACGTACAGAATCCAGCCTGACGAATGCAGTTAGTGATCAGCCTCGAGTGGATGCATACCCCAAACAGACTCACATCTGCAACAGTCATTATAGTGGAGTCATTGTAGTGAAGTGAAGGAAGAAGCAGATCAAGAACCACACTCACCCCTACAGTGCGCGGTTAGTTGGAGAGGAGTAGCAAGCATCGGTACAGAAGACTCACTGCATCTGTCAATGAGATCGTTGGAACACCGTCTGTATGTCGCCGATCAGAAGAATTAAAGACATGAATATGAGAAGACATACTCAATATGTTCACGCTGAATGTGAGAGATGGTTCATTAGCATACCGACAGTGCTGAGCCTTCCAAACATACACAGCATATACAATTCCAAGATAGCGCACCTGGGATATTTCAAGAATCAAGAGTAAGCACGCTTGCCAACCACACCCGTGATGCAAGCTACATACACTCAGATACATAACAGTCATAAGGGACCAACATTGCCGCTGTCACAAATCAATGTCGTTCTTCTGATGTGGAACTCTGCTCACCCAGATCAGTTCGACCTATAAAACCATTGTTAGCGAGATGGCTGCACCAGACATATCCTCGACATACCTCTCGTCCAAATGTAAGTGCTGAAAATACATATAAGATATCAGCAGTTCTTTGATCTTATCGCGCTCACCCCAATCATACGTCACTCCGACACAGGCGGCAACTGCAAAACCGTGGGCAAGGCTAGATTGAGACATCACTATCAACATCCGACTGCTCACCACGAACCTATAAAATAGCTGGAAACACGATATGAATTAATGGCCGGCCACCAACTAGAGTCGTCTGAGACTAGGGTCATAATGTTAGAGGATGGATGGGAGGGAGCGGCGAACTTTTTGAACGTATGACGATGGCATTCATGCTAGATATACTAGCGTCAAGTGTTTGGATCACCGAAATGAGATCGAGGGATGATACTCGTTCCTGCCTTGATTGACCAAAATAAGCATTTGCGCATGAAGGGTGAACTCAATCTAGGGGTTATGGAACACTTGAACACCGCAAGAGTTCGAAGAACTTCAGCATGCATGTGCACCGTTCTCTGCATCGGTACATCGGGCTATCGTATCATAAGGATGCCCAAAAATGGTGGAATCTTCGATTTACAACGTGGTCTTAGTGCGGTGGCACCATCCCTAGATTAAGACAGCGCTGAGAGATGACATGGAAAAGGAAAAGGAAAAGTCAGACGCGCCGTTATGACCGCATGGAGCCTGACTTGTTGTTCTTGAAGCTGTACAGGCTGATTTCGTAAAAGTTAATCGACAAGCCTCAGCAGCATCCATATCCTAGGGCTCCCAATTGTAAAAGAAGGGCCGAAGGTGGTAACATTCTGTTGGCACGTTATCAGAGATTTGAACAAGTTGAGACAATGCCTAATCTTCCTGCTCCTCATCGTCCTCAATTGCACATGTTGCGTCCTCCACCTCGGTCATTGGCCTCAGGAAGCCTATTATGTAATTGTACAGGTTCATGCAATGAATCAAATATTGATGATGATATTCTCGAGGAGCACCGGCCGGCTGAGTGTCAACTTGAAATTAATTAGTCAACGTTGAATTCATTGCAACGTTAACGTTGAACGTTCCGCTGAACGTTAGCTTCACCATCCTGTGCGCTTGATCCACAATCCCAGACTCACACCAACGACCCAAAGATTCATGCTGTCCCCTCCCAGAGCCCTTCAACTGATCCCCTTCTTCAATACCCTCGAATTGATCATCACTGCAAGCTTATTCGAGAGATCTGTTGAGAATAAACAGCGCCTACCCAATCCAATGGACCAGCCAAGTTTGCCGGTGTCCAAGTTCATGTCAGCGCTGTCAAATCATTTTTCCTGGCTGTACGTCATTCATGCAGGTGTGTGTGGCCATAAAAGCTTTTCACAGTCCGAGTTTCAACCTCACAGGCTTTCAGCTCCGGAATATCGCCTCCACCGCCAGTGACAACCCATTGACCATCCCTTGATACCGCCACCGTATATGCGTCTTCCTCGCAAACACCCCACGCGTCCTTAAGCTCCTTACCCGCCTTCAGATCCTATTGCCGAGTGGTCTTGTCCCAAGATCCTGACCATTCGCTGGCCGTCTGGACAGTGGGATATGGATCCAATATTGTCACTGTGACCCTCCAATTTCATTATCAATCTCAGAAACGATTTCGTGGTGGCTGCCTTCATTGGCGTGGAAGTCATGTCTGCGTCTCCGCGAGTGAAACAGTCAGGTAGTCAAGTATGGGAGAGGTATTCTCTGCATGCGGTTGAATGTGCGGCGAGTTTTCTTTATGTGAAAGCCCTATAGCCTGACATTGACAACCCTTTATCCGTAGCACGGTCGTCGGTTACTAGCACCTTTGGAAATTGGCGGGTGCCAAGCTTGCTTATTTTATTTGTGCATGTTTGGTTCATGTTGGAGCCGCCCCCTCTGGACATGCATTGAGTACTGGCAAGGCTTACTAGTGCGTGGTACGCGCAGAGGTTTACTCGCCAATGTGTGAGACGGTGCGTTAATCGCACATAGGTACATTGCGCGTAAACACGTGTAAACGAGGACATGAAGTATACGAACATCGTTGATGGTACGAACGGTATGTAAATGTTACAATGCATGAGAGTATCAGAAACGTTAATTGACGCTAACTGAGTATACGAATTATGAGGAATGACATAGTCAAGGATCAAGCGTTGCGTTGGATCCTAGCATGAAAGACAAGTCTTACGCCAGTTGGGGGGGGTGGGGGTTTTGGCTTTGGCTGTGTCCGGATCTACTGACTCGGAAGCACGCAGACGGAGAGAATATTTCACCATGTCTATGAGGAGGACGAAGTTTGGATCCGCGTCGAAAGCAAGCGCAAGTGCGTGTCGAGAGAATGCAAAACTTGAGTCCGAAGATGTCTGACCGGTGAACAAAGGTAGCCAAAAACCCACGTGTGAGGTAGGAAATATTGGGAGGTTTTTCAGACGCAAAAGCTAAATCACGACTCAGCCCATAACGAGCAAGTCTCACCATAGTCGTGTGAATTGACGCGCTGCGCGCAAAAAACCGCCCGACTCCCCAACTGAGAGATTGCGAGAACAAATATAATTGATACAGTCAATTAATGGTAACGACGGGAGTACGAGTCCATGGACGACCGAAGGGGTGAAACACGAGAGTCATTAAAAGAACCAGAGATGAAAATCGGTAGGATAGACTCAATACGACGCCAATATTGTAAGAATGCCTCTGACTTCCATCTCCCTTGAGTTGCGACCATATCTGGAGGGACACTACGAAGAAGGAGCTCAGTAGCACCGCCGATGCGAAAACAATGACCGGAGAGAGAGGGAAGATTTGACGACTTCCAAACGTCGTTGCAACGTGTAAGGAACCATGTTTTGGTCATAGGCGACCAGCCTTGAGGAGTCTCGAAGGGAAAGAAAGGAGCGTCTACGGGCACGGCAGCATTAGCAGAAAGATGGTGGATCAAGGTGTCGTAAGGGTTGGTTAGATCGTCGATTTTGGTAGCGACGATGTCTTCACCATCTGCGTGAGCCGTCTTAGACCAAGGAATGTGAAATACGGCATATTGAATGTTAGAGGAAGTTGAAAATTTGCGAACAGCAGCTGAACGAGAGATGTGACGAAGTACATTGAAATAGTGGTTCTCAAAGTTGACATCGTAGAAATTTCAAAAGCTAAGAACTTTGCGACTTGCCGATAATTGAAGCTCCGATGATGACAAATCAGTCTGATACCTTGTACCGTGACCATCATCATATCTATAACGTTTTGCTACTATACCTATGCCTCGGGAATCTGATCGAAAAAAACTACTTCGTACCCTCAAAAAAGCGACCAATGACCTTACCATTGCGCGATACATGGAGCTTATTGAGTTTATTGTTGATGAGCTACTAGAGAAAGACTCTGATCAAGACTCTGATCAGGAATCAGAGATCGATGACGCTGGTACTCGTAGCGGCTCAGATATCAGTATACGGACTGTGTCACCTGCATGGCCAGCCTCTCTGGTGTCCCCTACATCATCCATCATATCTGCCTTGTCAACGAGCTCTCTAACATCACTCGTGACAGCATACTCTGATGTTCTATCGAGTGGCATCCCAGACCTGTGTGATCAGGTCTTTACACAGTTCTTTGATGCAATTGGGGCACTGCACAATGAGGTGGAGAAGTGTCAAGTCCTTGATGTCCGGCTGTCTCTGAGTTGTGCACCCCAACTACACTTGCTGCAAGAGTGGGCACTATTATCACCTGAAAAATTTCGCCACAAGCTCCATGTTAATGCAGACATGTTTGACAAACTTACGGTGTTAATCCAAACACACCCTATCTTCCAAAATAAATCAAACAACCCACAACTTCCCATCGTGGTCCAACTTGCCATATTTCTCAATGGTGTTGGCCATTATGGCAATGCCGCGACTACTGAAGATATTTCTGACTGGGCTGGAGTGTCTGTGGGGACTGTCTACAACTGTTTCAAATGGGTGATGATCGCGATCTTACAATTGCACGACCAGGCCATTCATTTTGATCCGCTTGACCGTGAGGATCAAATTGAGCAAGAGCAGACAAAAGCTTACGTGGAAAAGAAGACGTGTCATGAATGGTGTGGTGGTTTTCTTTGCGTAGATGGGACTCCATCCCCCTTACATGAGAAGCCCAGTTGGCATGGGGAGGGCTTCTTCGACAAGAACTCTGACTACTCTCTAACAGCCCAGGTAAGCATCAGCTCAGTGTGCAGCGCAGCGACTTACAATTGAAAAGGTCATTATATTTCCTCACAATCTCTGTATTGTGGACTACATCATCAGCGTACCTGGGAGTCTTCATGACTTGAACATATTTGCATGAATGAGGCTCTCCTGGAATCCTGAGTCATTTTTTGGTGCAGGAGAGTGGTTGTGGGCGGACTCAGTGTATGCTGCACAAACCTGGTGTGTGCTGCCGTATAAACGGCCACCAGGAGGGTGTTTGATGGCAGAACAAAAGATGTTCAACTATCACCTGCCAACAGTAAGCATTAATAATAATATATTTTCATAGTCCTTACCCAGCGTCTAGGTCCATGTTCGGTCAGAGCATTTTTTCAGCTCTATCAAGGGCCGGTTCCAATCACTGCAGGAACTTCGCATCCCAATCCAAAGCCAGAAGGACCCTGACTATGCAAATATGTGGATCCATTCATGCTTGATTCTGCATAATCTTATTGTCGAAATTGAGGAGGAACTAAACCATGAAGACTTGAACATATCCTTCTATCAGGACACTCGGAGGTTGAGGCAAGCTGACAGTGACACAGGAGAGGATGATCAGCAAGAGGGTGGTATAATAGGTGATCAGACTTACATTGGAAGTGCGGGGCAGGATTTTCGCAATGTGTTGAAGAGGTGGTTGCTTTCCTCATTGTACTAAGTATTAGTAGTGTTAGTTGTGTGTAGTCACGCTTGAGATTTTCTCGAGAAAGGACTGAGTTGGCGCGATCAAATACAAATGCATTTACTGAAAACCTGTTGCGTGATGACATAGTACAGACCTACTTCAAGCTTGATCAAAACCACACTCCATAGCAATACAATGAATATGAGCCTCCTCCTCTTCACGACGCGCACGAGATAGCTCAATCTCCATTCTTGCAAACTCAATTTGTTGAGTCATCCTCTCCTGCTGGTGGATATGATCTTGTACAGCAAGACGCATGGCATGTTCCCGCTCATCACGGGCACTGCGGACCTTGAGATCATGAGCCCAAATGTCACTCTCCAGTTTCATGCATTTATAGCGTTCCTGCTTAATACGACCCTCATGTTTGTTATCAAGGTGCAAAATCAGGGATTCTGTCATCTGAGACATCCTTTCTGCAGCGGCAGAGGTCTGCTCGAGAGCACTGCTGCCAGGATGCTTGCGTGATGAAGAGGGGGCATGACTGGAGTGAGGTGAAGCACTCTGAGTAGGTGCACGAGACTGTTTCGTAGGAAGAGAAGGCAAACTCTCGCAACTTCCTTTAAGTGAGCTGACACGAAGAGATTGCAGTGCTCAGCTGGCACCACCAGTGTCTGAGTCCTCCGAGTCGATGGGTGTAGACCAATGGCTAGGTGAAGACTCCATGAGATTGGAGAAAAAAGATAGTGAATTGTCGGTGTCATTTTTCTTGGGTGCGGGTGAGTGCTCAGGAGAGTTCAACAATATCACACCACATGTGTCAGACTCAGAAGTTGTGATGGGAGGGAGTTGGGGTCGTCGGCACCACTGTGGCAATGGAACTAGTGAGAACGAGTTGGGTGTGTCACTAGGACTGTGGTCTGAATGCAACAGCGGTGACGGTGCCAAGGATTGTGATCCAAATGATTCCATGTGGGGGGACCAGTCAACCATCATATCATCTGCCCCATCTACAATGCCAGCACCATCCGTAGCACCATCCCCAAGCTCAACTATATCTTTGGGATCATCATCCGTGTGCGTGTCGTCGTCACATGTAGCCGGTGGTTGTGATTGCTTGGAAACATTAAAGTGTTCCAATGCAGCAGACATGAAATCTTGGCCTGCATCTGCAGTAGAAAATGCGTGATTGAAAGCTGGGTTTGTGCACCACCAGCCATGAAGCTCAGGCCAGCAGGGAAATTTTTCGAGCTTTGTATCTGACAGACGCAATTAAGATATGTGCGGATTGGCAACGGCTGAAACTTACCAATCAACGACTTCATCTTTGGATCCTCCTGTAGCTCCGCATATGTCTTTCTGGCTCCTGACTGCTTGAGCTCCTTGTTGAACTCATTGTATTTTCTCTTGAGCCTGAAACATCTTATCAGTGATTCTAGTGGGGGGATGAATGATACAGGGACTAGATACTTATGTGCTGAAACAGGTTGAAACTGGTTTAATAAAAGCCTTGGGATCCTCCTTGAAAAGTCATTGCACCTCCAGATCCTCGTCATTTGAAAATACAGCTTGTGCAACCTGTGAATAGAAGATATCTCTCGAAGTTCCACTCTGCTTCTTCTTCCAGCCTTGCTCCTTAGCATCCTTTGCAAAATCCGAGAAAAGCTTGATGCATGCATCTTCATTTTCCTTACACCAGGCAAGTAAACATTCAGTGCGAGCACCACGAACCCCCTCCCAGTGAATAGTGCACTTCTTCCCAGGGTCCGTACTGGCAGGTGCGCTAGCCTGCACTCCACCGCCTCGACCTCTCTGATTGGAGCTTGACATGGTCCAGGGTGTTTCTGACGATGGTGATTAAGGATCGGGTTGATACTTTGGCAGCATTGACACCAGTAATGGCAATGTCGAGCACGCTGGCAGGGCAAGGTGGAGTCTGAAACCTGCCGAACCAGCAGCATCCAATTTCACAAAATTTCACTGGGAATTGGTTTCTATGTTCAACTTTGAAAACCACTAATGAGCCAATGGAAGGGATGACCAATTCACCGAGTCTGCAACTTAAGTAAGATGGGAAAGAGAATACGTATGATTAAGGTAGTCACCTGCAACAACTCCAGAAGGCTATGCAAGCCACACAATATACAGCAGAGTCAAAGGAGTTTGAAAAGTCGAGAGAATGATACAAGGCGTGCATATGATCTATGGAAACAGGGGGTCTACAGGCACGTTTGGATGACATGGGGACAATTTTCGACAAGCCGGCCTTGGTGTGTCTCAGGATTGAGTGACCGTGCCAGGGAGCACCATTGTATTGATGCCAAAAATGTAGGCCTGCAAGCCAGTTGTTGGCTGTGGTCTCAGCTACCTTTCCAGCCCAAGAAGCAATAAAGGCAGCAAGAAGGTGTTCTGATGCTGGTAAACGTTGAGTTTCAGGGATGGAGATAGAGTCGCAAAATTGGTGAAACCGAAGGAGACCGGCACCATAGTTTTCTTTTGTTTTTGGTTCAACTGAGAGCAGCATGACATCAAGCAAATGGGAAGCTGCATTGACCGGCAAGGAGTCAAGAAGTGATGCATGGAAGGAATCAGATTGTGGTGCAGACCATAACTTAAGGCAATCACATGCAAGAACGTGTGGACGGAAAGGTGATGGCAAAAGGACGTTGCTAGGAAGAGGTTTGCGAGGTTTATGAAGTGCATGAACAACTGAAGGTGGCACCCCAAACAATGGGTTTGCTTTTATGGAATCCCACAGCTGGGCAATAGTTGTTACGATGCTGGCATCTGCCAGGTCCAAGAGGGGTGTGCTAGACATAATGACGGATAAATGGAACCAGCTCTTCAGGTAGCTGGGAGGATGGGGGGCGACAGATAGCAGGTCCAGTTTCGCCACATGAAACTGGGTCTGCTTTGTTAGCCAGAGATGCCGTGTACGAAAGAATATGTAGAGTGTTTGAGGCCATCATGATAGCCTCCACTCGTCTGATGCAGAGATTGACCTGAAAGTTGCGGCTGTGGCCGCACTTGAAAGCACCAATGACACCTTGATTGTCGGAATTGACGATGACAGAACAATTAGACCACCTGCCAGTGAAGAGCATCATAACAGCGAGTTCGATGGCCACTGCCTCTAACCATCTGATGTCGCGCCCTTGGCCCTTCCATCCTTCAACAGTGGTCCAGGTGTCCCACTTATTGCCCCACACCAGACCTATGCCCCAGTCTGTTGAGGTGTCAACCCACAAATCAAGGTCTTGTGGTGGGCTGCACGGCATGAGGTATCTGGGTGGTGGAGGTGACAACAGGACATCCAACCACCAAGAGAGGTCATTCTTGACTGAGGATGGGGGAATCCAAGCAATGAAATTGTTGTGGTACTGGGCAATAAAACGTGACAGGTTTGCAAGGTAGGCCCGGCCATGAGGGATGACAAACGTAACATGAGACAAAGTCCCGTTGATGCTGAGAACAGTTTTGTGGTTGAGTGATCTGCCAGACTGAATGGTTGTGAGTACCTCTTTCAACTTCGTGAGGTACTTTTCTCTCTTGCGCTCGGGAAGGGTGACTGACCGAGTGGAGAGGTCCCACAGGAACCCTAGGTAGACGAAGAGCAAGGCGAAATCAAAGCATTTCTTTGGGTGTCACAGGATGCCCAAGGGCAATGACTTGGTGTAGATGTTGGCCAAGCCGAACACGAACAGGTAAGGTGACAAAGTACCGTCAGGGCGCATGTAGCCTCCACCCACAGGGAATCGAAAGATCGAGTGGTCGTCCACCCATTTCTTTATGGGTGAGACGTCAAGCCCATGAAGGATGTTGACGGTAGCGTCCACTACATGTCCTTGAATGCCACCGGCGGTTGTCAGGCCAAAAGGGAAGACGTGGTCAATCCAGAACTGACCATCAAAGCCCACCACCAGGAACCGCTTGTGTGGTGGCCAGACAGGAACTGTGCAATACGCTGCCTCAATGTCCATGGTGGCGGCTTGGGTGCCTGCAGGGGCTGTAGCAACCTGAGTAATGATGACAAAGGAGGTCAATTGAGGAGCGACAAAGGAGTGACACAAGGGAAGGTAACCACACGTGAAAACACGCTGGCGGAGCACAAAGGGTGCAAGACTACAAAAGTGTGAAAGGGCGCATAGGTGCGAAAAGGCACAGTAAAGTGAACACACGAAAGGGCACATCAGTGGGAAAGAGGCATGACAGGAGTGGGCCACACTAAAGAGGTGCTGGCTAGAAGCACAAAGGAGGTGCAAAAGATGCACTAAGGGGTGCGGAGACGGCAATGACGGTAAATTACTTATGATTTCGGCCACTTGTGCGGCTGTACCCCACTCGGTGGGGAAGTCATCAGCACTGAGGTGGTCGTTGACCAAATAGCCATCTTCTTTGTTGTGGTAAGAGAGGTCATGAATGATTCTGAATTTTCCGGGTTCGCTGGCCTTCTCCACAAGCCCCATGGGACAGGAGACGAAGAAACCGCTGAGTTCAAACTCGACCTGCATGGCTGTGAAAGGGCCAGACATGTGAGACAAGGCGACCTCTTCAGCGAGGTAATTGCAGATAACACTGGGGTTGTCCAGGGCTGACTTGTGGTTGGGAGGAGTGTAGGTTTGAGTAAGAGGTGGCATGTTGCCAATCGGGAAACCGTTGTGCATGTTGGATATGAGATCTGGGTACCAGGAAGTGAGGTTGAATTTATCAAGATAGTATTCGAAGGCGTCAGCCTTGTATGGCGTGACCACACAATTCAACACCTCCTTAACAGGAGCGAGTGACAGCTGTGTGGGACTTACTACTGCAGACGGAGCACATGTGGGTAACGTCGTCTCTGTGCTTGGCTTTGATGCAGCACCTGATGTTGTAAGATATGCAGACGATAGCCGAGGATGACTTGAGGATGAGCTTGTCCTGCCAGACACAGACCGGCTGCCCATTTTTGACGGTGAGGGTATGGGTGCATTCACTGGCCTTGTGGCCATTCCGACTGCAGATGAGGCAAAGGGGCCCATTGGTGGAGGCCCCTTTGCCTTTCCGAAAGGACTTGTTGTCGGGACCCATCGAGGAGCTGGTGTTGTTGCTGTCGGGTTTTGGTTTCGATTGGGGGTAAGGTTGGTACCTGCTTGAGCTCCCGTGGCCGTTGGCCTCGATGCAAGCTGCTAGGGCCGTCAAGTGTGCAACCTCCTTATTGGCGTTAGCGGCTGATTCTTCATTTTTCATGTGAGACACCATAGTGAGCATGTCGTTCCACCGACGCTCGTAGGCTGCATCTGAGAGAAACATCTTTGTGTTGAAGAACAGACATCTCATCTCGATGTCGAAAGCTAGTACAGCATCATAGTGGTTAGTGAAACGCCTGCGCGCTAAGCAAAAATGTCTGTGATTGTTGAACTTCTCTATTACAGTCGGTCCTGCAATGAGCTTGAGAAGCTCAATGAAGTTCTCTGAGGCTTCGTAGAATTTGACTGGAGACAACGTGGATTTGACAGGGAACTTGGAGGTATCGAGAACGGCCTTTTTCAAGTCATCAAGTACGAGACCCTTCTTCATGGATATGCAGGAGGGATCAGTGTGGATTTTCTCTATGGTAGCAGCCATGAGGAGGGAAAGAGGAACGTGCAAACCGGAGTTCGCGAGACTTGACAACCTGTGGGATCTCATACATGTTGTCGATGGAGGACACAATCTTCATGTCAGCATCTCCGTATATGTGTGCAGGAGGTGTGGTCACGGCTTGAGTAGCCGGCGCGGCAACACCCAAGGTTCCTCCCACGATGGCCTGAGCAACTGCTTTCGAAGCAGGGGTGAGGGCATTGAAGTCTCTGACGAGGTTAATCAATGGAGTATTAGTATTGATAGGGCCTGGTTCAGGAAGGGCCCTCTGCTGCTCAGCTGGAACGGCCAGCGAGTCTTCGTCTTCGGAGACATCGTCAGACGCGTGTTGTCTGTCCGCGCACACCTTGTTGCATGTTGCACATCAGACGTGCTTTGTTCTCACGAAGGATGTCTTCTCATGAGGTAAGTACTACTACTCTGCTTCTCATTCCGCCAATGGTATTAGCCAACCTGCTGGCACTACCCATGCTGTTACCCCCATTAGGGTTGAGGGATGACGTGTCTTTACCCCAAACACCGGCAGGAAGCCTAGAACTCGACGAATTAGACATTACGGGACGGTTCTTTGTAGAGAAAAATTGTCGGGTCGTCGAGTTCTCAAATAAAAGAAGATGACGGCGAACAAACGCGAGAGAAGAGAGTGAAGACGCGCAGAGTACGCGCGTCTGAGAAATGCGTTTGATTCGCTTAGTAAGCACTAGTTTGAGTATGTAGTTCGCAGGCTCACGTCATACTCAAACGGCACTACTACTTACCTCTGTTAGATTCGCCGCCTTCCAGGCAAGTCGAATGAAATAATCAAGGCTGAAGGCGACACCTCAACAGTTGCTCCATATCATCACGTCTTCGCGCCACCTGAATGCCGACAGTCATGTCCAATGACATCCATGACTTCTTGCGATGCAATCGCGTGAGTCGTCTTTAAACTTTTACCGCGTGATCTGCACTCCTATTAATACGCACACCAGTTCAACAAATCAACAGTCTAGATGTCTACAAACTTGCCCCGTACACCATATTTATCACCATCGGGCATTGTCGTTGACAATATATCCCTTCTGAATCAGTTGTCCTCTACACGATCTCTTGTATGTGCTGCAGCCAAGGACCAGGCGAGTTCGATGGGAACTTTGATTCCTCGCCTGATATCAAACGTTGGTGTAGACTCCGTGGACCGTGGGTCGGACGCGCGAACAGTATTGAGCATGAACGACTCAATCAACGCTTTGCACGATCTGAACATGGTCACGTGCAGTGCGTCAGGCCAATGTCGATTGATCGGATTCACAGTGCATCATCTCAGCTCGTATCCCCCCTGAATACTAATATCGCACTACAATCGTGGATTCTACACGCGTGCCAGGTAGTGCTCCTCGGAGTAGACTTGTATCTGGTTATGATGGCCAGGACAGAGGAGGGGGGTCGTCTCACTTCAAGCCTTGGGTGCGTTTGGGTTCGAGTAGTAGACGATGAAAGATCACGTTTAAAATGTGCAGATTAATTGTACAGAAGATAATCAAACCTCCATGAGACCCTCCTCAATGCTTGCAGTACCCTGTGTGATCGGGCTATGTAGTCACTAGTGGCTCGCTAAGCACGTGAGCAATCTCAATATTATACAAAGGCTTACAGAAGTGAGGTATTTTACCTGTTGATTCATCCTGGATTAGCGGCATTAGAGTCGTCAAACAATCAAGTGCACTGCCGAGCGCCTCAAATTCTAAAGTCTCTGGTTCTCGGGAAGATAGTCCTGTAAGAACTTGGCAAAAGACGATGCCAACTGCTAGAGAGAACATCACAATCATTAGAAAGACAACCAGGAATTCCATCACGATAGCAAATGGAAAGGCAGGGCATGGTAGTATCACTTGAGGTAGCAGAATCAGTTGGACGCGCTTGGAAAGTTGAGAGATTCAAACATATAATGACGTTATTTAACTTACGAGCATCCAAGAATGAACCGCGGGCATTACCTGCCCATAAATCTGCATAATCTCTCCATTATCCTCGCAGCTCACCACGGCCCAGAAGAACAGATGCAGGACAGGAAAGGAAACCACAGATAAAAGACATGTACAGAGTGTACCCGACCCGGCGAAGGGGTCTGATGAAGGATTGGCATGATCATGATAGTGTCGTGAATAATGACGGAACGAACTCACCGGGGAATAGGAAATGAATGTATTGTGTCCATATGATTAGCCAATTGAAGTACTGTACCAAAGACCCAAAGGAATAGCGAAGCCGGTTGTTATCCTCTGAAAAGCAGACGTGGAACTTTGCAAGAAAAAGGACGGTGAAGAGGGCTACTGATTCGAATATGTCATTGAAGTTCAAGAACCTGCAGTATGTTGGGATTGCCATTATGAAGTGTGAAGTGAGCGTGAGAAGAATGAATAGCACGAAGTTGAGAAAGCTTGCGGGCGGTTCGCTTTTTGACTGCATGAATGTCGATGAAGATAGGCGTTGGAATGAAAGGGACTAAGTCGAAGCAGTAGGGGTTTACTTACATAAAAGACTTCCTGGCCAAGATGCTCTGATCCCGATACCTCCCAAGCAGGATGCTTGGTATAGAACCCCCGGCTATCACGCTCTCGCAAATTATCGCTGGTGTTTCCACGACTCGTATATTCTATAGAATGGTTTGGTTATTCTGCGCGCGTCATTAAATTTCAGCAGTTTGTGTTGTTCGCACGATGAAATACTAGAAATCTGATCGTGCATTGCCTGAAGGTTTGACGTTCGAGGAACGTCCATCTTCCTTCTATATAGTCTGCATATGGGAGACTAAGTTTGAGCAATACGGAAGGCAACGGTGGAGTCTGCGAACAAATTCTGTACATGTCATTTGTCACCCAACAAGTAATCAGCGCTCAGCTCCGACATCGGTGTACCTGACACCAACCTGTTAGATGGATCTTCCACCAAAAGCTGGCTCCAACTTGGGATGCAGTTCAATTTGGGCTCGATACTGATTAAATGACATGCAATCGTCAGAGATAAACAATGCCGTGAAAGCGTACTCGCAGGATGCCCAGGACACTTTGATGAAGTACACTTTCAAGGGTATGGGGATGACGGGCTGGGGCAACATGAGTGGAAGCGCGCTCCTGGGGTGGCATGAAAAGGTGCGGTTGGAGCTTATATTATACAAGGTTAAAATTAGTCTACAATCAGGAACAAAACCGGCCGTTTCCATGCTCTTCGGAGTTGACCACCTTTGCTGGCGGTCGTGAGCCGGGATTGGGGGAAGGAGGAGAAACATATTCTTCATCACGTATCCATTCATCATCATCGACAGGAGCACCAGCTGCAGCGTTCCGCTGTAAATGGATGTATGACATGTGGAATAGGACGAAAAAAGAGACACGCATACCAGTTTACCCGGTACAAGAGAAACGTCGACGATAGTTGGTGCTGCATGATCCGCCTGAAAGATCACGAGGTTGATCGTTGGTGTGAGCGGGATTTGAATGTTGTAGCAGCATTGATAGCAGAGAATTGGTTGGCGGGTGATGGAGAATACAAAAATGTAAGTCAAATACATGATTATGGTAGTCCCCACTCACGTTCTCGTTGGGTGTTATACGTGGACGAGGTAGAGGCGATGTAGCAGGAAACTGCAAGGGAACCGTCGAGTCAACTGCGTAGCAAACAGGTAAAAGAAACATACGTCTAGGAGATTACGAGGCTCATCAGGGCGGACTGCGTCCGTACGGGAGGGAACGAGTTTGCGTAGAAAGTGAAGGAAAGCATGTGGGTCCCTTGTAGGCAGAGGTCTTGACAGGTGAGGGACGGGAGATGTGACAGGCACTATAACTGGTTTACGGCGCACGGTTCGGGGTGTTGCATCGGACTGTAATAAAGAATGGTACGGTGCAGATGAATGAGAGAGCACGACCACGTACGTCGAGTAGACTAGCGAGGCGTGAACGTTCGGATTTACTGGTCTGTAAGAGATGTTAGCACATAAATGATGAATTTATGCAGGAAATACATACACTAGGCTGCGATTCCTCTGCAAGGCCGATGCTAGCAAGGATGTTGGCTGGAATGTGGCATATATAGATCTTGGTGTCATTGTGGACAGCGTAAGCTAGTTGGCGTGAGTCGGGTGAGAGGATAAAAGGGTTGGAAGCTTGGACGTCGATTAAAGCGAGGAGCTGGCGTGACTCGAAGGCCCAGAGATTAATATTGAATTATCAGATGAGAGTGCTAGACAATAGATGATGTCAGTGTGCCCGAAGGGAGCTCCAACAGTCTTGAGCGTCGACGCGTTAAACTCATAGATCATCTTAATTAAGTGGGCTGGTCATGCGTGAAGCATATTGTGGTTACGATAGGTTTGTCTTTTGTTGTCCAGAAGACCGGCAATGCAGGTGCTGCAGACAGCTCACCAACATATTTTCCTCTCCTGACATCCAATTTCTGTGTTTGGATGTCTCACACCTGAACGCACTGCCCCCAATCTGATGTCACCGCCAGCTTCCCGGAGTTTTCCGATAATCGAAGTGTTGCTAGGACCATTGCCCCATTTCAAGTCAAATGGACTAGGAAAAAAATTGCCTCTTTCCAAGCTCCATATTCGCGCTGTCCCATCCCATGACCCACCAGCTAGCAGCGTGCTGTCCACGGAGATATCGATGTCGCAGATCCAATTGTGATGGCCTCGATGAAATGTTCGCACGATTCCTGTTTCAACCTCGGACTTTGAGTTCCCAACCACCAACGACAATCCATCGACCATCCCTCGATACTCCCACTGCCCGCATACTATGTTCGCACACCTCCAGAGCCTCCTCAATCTCCTTACCCTCCCGCAGGTCCCATCTTCCCAGTTGCCAATCAAGCACCAGCCAGTCTTTTACCGAGCGCCAGTTCGGTCCCCGCATGCAGTGCCTTCTCTACAGCTCTGGTATTGTCCATATCGTGACATTAATGGTGTCGTCATCTTTTTGAGTAACAGGGAAGTATCGCAGGTGTTTGGGTCGATGCTATTTCGAACGTAGATGGTGGTGAGGATCCCGCGTTCTCTTGATGCTGTTGTCATGATGAAATGATTATCTTGTTATAAGCTGTAGGAGGCTGATTCGCTGTGCAAGCCGCTAATCAGAACAGAAGCGCTACGTTGGTAGGTGCTACTTCTACCATAGCGCCTTGGGGGTCAGGTTTGACAACGCAGCGGCTTTCCAAACGTGGGTCCGCCAAAAGCTCACGTTTAAACTTAGCTTTCGTTGGCGCTGATATTTACTTTTATGCCCGGCCGTTGTATTGTATTGTGTCCCAGGTACCCGTTATCTCTCTGTCATCTCATCGAGGCATTGATATGGAATCCTATATAGCAAGGAGCATGCATCCATGTCTGCGAATCTGTGCAACTGTGCCCCAAGCTACTGCTACTACTCTGGACTTCGGAGCAAGGCCCAGACGGTGCAGCCGATCATTTGATATGAATGCAACAAACTTAAACTTGTATTAGATGCATACGAATCCAAAGGTATGCACCTTCGACGATTCATGCTCATGCTCATTAATACAGGTACCTTCCCAGACCTCAATGATCTTGCACACGCACGCACAGTTGAACTCGAAGCAGTTTTAACCGTAATCAGCACGGCAGCATTATTTGACTGAACTACCTAGCTGTATGCTCTCGTCTAAAGAGAGCATACAACTTGGTGGTGAAGTCTTATCTTTGTCTGTGTGCCGCGATTCTGAGGGACCATTTTGTTTTTGGGTCCTGATTCGTGGTCGTGATCGTGCTACACGCTTGTCATCGGATAATTTGGCGATTCATTGCAGTGCTTCGATCACCAGGCCTAGGTATAGAATTAGTCGGAGATCATCCGATTGTAATTGAAAAGCGTACTATTCAAAGACATTGCAATCTTCATTTCTTAACATTCACTGATGAATTTCGCATCATGCACAGGGACTCGGATCTGTGCCAACATTTGCAATTGAAGCACTGCCAAGACATGCGGTTGAAAAAGGCGCCTGCGAATACAGCATGCACAGCCGACCGTTTAGTCCGTCTAGCAGGGCTCTATCTATGATAATAACTTCCACCACCTCTCCTCGCTCTCGACTCGGACCATTCGTTCTCCGTACGTTTGATTGTTGAGCTCTGTCTCATACACGGTGGCTCTTCAAACAGCGTCATGGCACGCGAAAAGGTACAGCAAAATGGGGAGATGGAGAACCACTTGGACCCACCGGCGGTTGATGCTCGCCGGACGAGGGAGAAGGATCCGCCACACTATGTTTATGGTGCACACTACACGGCGCCGCCAGGATGCACTCTGGTAAGGTGAATCTCAGTAACCGCGTTGTGATACCCGCCGACTTACTCCACAAGAAGCAGGCGGGAATGAAAATGAAGACGAAACTCCTCAATGGTGGCAGTATGAAATGTGGAATATTAAAACGCGATATCAAGATGATCCACTCATAGCTTCGTGGATCCGACCTTTACCAGGGATGCGACTACTTAGGTCAGTTCAGTGACGATCCAAGTGCCACTACATAAGCCTTGAGCGAGGAACTAGTACTCACGGTTGAACATTGAACATACATAGATGATCCTGGCCAACTCGTTGTAGTTGTCCTTCCCACCTCGCGGTGTCCACCCTTCCCTCACCCTGAAGGCTGCTGTACATTGTATATCCTTGCGGACCGCGTGGACCGCGTAAGCGATGGGAAACTAATTGGAAAACTTGAAATGTCGTGCGATGAACTACTTGATCATGGAGATCAACCTTTCGGTGAGTAACCTCTTCTCGTTCATCCATATCTACCAACATCTTTTAGTTCTCTCCTTCCCACCCGTTCGTGGTATCAACACTTTCTTCACCCTCGAGTTCTATATCCTTGTGACAATCAGGTCCGGATATCAGTGACACCGGCCTCTATCCTGTCGCCATTGCTGACCGAATTGTAGTTCATCGTTGAATCCGAGATTGCACGACACACAGATGCCGACCATGCACGATTCGCCAAATACCTCACAACCGAGACCGTCTCTGGATCTGAACGATGCTCTACAGCATTTTCAGCTACATCTCGGCATCAGCGCTAATCGGACTTATAGCCTAACAATTATTAATTCTCCTCTAGCGCGGAGTGCCAGAAAGTTGACTGGAAGATGCACAAACGCAGCGTCTGCACTAAGCCGGCCATCTTACACAGGGCGAACAAACTGATGAAAAAATGGGGTGGGTCGGGGTGTTAATGTGGAACCTATACACCTATACCGCTGGCTCTAGCTCTCGGGAGGTTCTATGCGAGACGTTATCGAGCATAGTATGGGATGCGGAGCAAGTCCAATTTTATGTGGGAGGAATCACATTGTTGGGGATATTCGATGAGAACGACGTGCATAACATTAGTGTCCTGTCAACCCTGATGCTCAATAGCGCTTTGTGTGCAGAATTTCGCATATATACTCGGGGCAGCCAATATATAGAGTCGTGTGTCTGCATGGTGGTCAAGCCTACTTACGCATGGAAACCTATAGGCAGAATCAATCAACGTATACTATAATCAGGAAAAGTGATGTTACCGGGCGTACTGAGAGGGTAGTTGCTAACTTCTTTCAGGCCAAAAATGGTGCCTACAGGAACGAAAAATTGGTTCTCTTTGAGGTTATGATTGTATCACAGCCCATAATACGAACCCTTGATTTCGCTGCATTCGGCGTGGTCAGATGTCGGTGGGAGTCGGTGCAAGAAGAGATCTCGGGTCTACTGATGTTGGCGAGAAATTGTGTCTGCCACGACATGTTGAAACACAGTGAAAGTGGCCACGGCACCTACCACAGAAGAATCCTGAAAGAAGCGCTGAAGATACCGCTAACCTGTGTGCGGGACACCACGTGTCTACAGCACGGCCGATATGTGTATCCAGGGATAGCATCCCGTAGGAGATGTAACTTGGCGACTACTCACCAGAGCATGTAAGTGACTGCTCCCTCCTCGATGCTCTTGCTGACCAAGTCCCCGAACAAGATTCAATGGCAGCTACCAGTCCCGAAGCATCGTCATCTCGAAAGGAACCACCTCATGTCGAAATGATGCTCAAGGATCATGAAGGCGGAGCGACCGGCGTAGCATTCATCCCTGGCACCCATCTCCTCGTCACTTCCTCTTACGACCAGAGTCTTCGGGTATGGGATTTGGACACGGGGAAACAAGTGGGGAAGCCCTTGTTGGGTCACGATGGTATGGTCCTGACGGTCGCAGCATCCTCTGATGGGCGTTGGATTGTGAGTGGAGCAACGAGAGGAAGCATCCTGGTCTGGAAAGTTGCAACAGAACAGACAGAGCTCAAGAGAGAGCCCGTCTCGTTCAAGGGCCATGAAGATCTCGCTCGGAGCGTCGTATTTGCACCGGACAGCGAGACATTTGCAAGTGCATCAGATGACAAAACGGTATGTGTGTGGAAGGGGGAGACGGGGGAAATAGTCCTTGGACCACTCAAAGTGGGCAACCTGGCATTCTCGGTGGCATACTCCCCGGATGGGAAAAAACTAGCAGCAGGCACAAATAAACACATCATCATTTGGAACCCAGCAACTGGAGAACAGCTGCTCAAAATAGAACAGCGGGCATACCAAGTTGCATTCACTCCAGGTGGTCTCCGTCTGGTCAGTGGAAACAAGAAAGACATCCGAATTTCAGATGCAGCCACCGGAGACATCATCAAACAGTTTAACGCGCACACTGCTGAAGAACCCTTTCTGTCACTAGCCGTTGCTCCCAATGGCACAAAATTGGCCACCGCTTCACAGGACAAGACAACGCGGTTCTTTGACCTGATCACATTTGAACCCATCGGCGAGCCACTCGAGCACCCTTATGGTGTCTGGAGTGTAGCGTTTTCTGAGGACAGTCAGCTCATCACGACTGGCTGTGCCGACAACCTCGTTCGCACATGGACAGTTCCTCAGAGCGAGTCAGAGAAGGACTTCTAACAAGTGAGCATATTCTCTCGTCATCTTGTGCTTCACGCTGACCTGTCATACAGTCCGCACAGAAAATTCTCAACGTACGCTTTCACGCTCTTTTGGTACTCTCCCTCACTGTAGTCCTGCAGAAGATCATCCCAGACATACAGCCTCGCCCAAGACGCGCTGCGATCCCGATTGGCTTCTTCAATGATGCAAGTCTTCATGATGCAGTAGATTCAATGCGCGTTTGACCATCCTTCTGTAGTTCGATTCGCGTTCCCCACCTGGACACAGCAATCGCACTGCTACCACCACGCATGTTGAAGGCTCCCGAATCAAGAACGTGATGACCCGTCTCTTTTCTCGGTCCTCCGCTCCCAAGGGCTATGCTCCTCGCCCACGCAGCACTTCCCTCGAAGATGCCTTCGCAACTCGAGGGAAATATGTAAGTTTTCCGAGCTTCTGACTCAATCTCCCGCTGATGACATTGTCTTGCAGCGCACTGCCAACGCCATCAGCGGGAAAAGGCATCTGGCGAAGCCACCACGTCCTCCTTCCAACCAAGCCCATACTTCTCAGGCTGGAGCCTCAAACAGCGACATGCCACCAGCTGGCACATCTAATGTGATCGGTGGAACTACCCCGACAACCTTGCAGACCGGAAGCGCTGACGCTTCTGCTGCAGCTGACAGACCCCCTTCTCCAGTGAATGTTGAAGGTCTTCCGCAGATCAGCTGCTTGTCGATCCTTGCCAGGTGCTTCCCGTGTTTGTCACATGCCCCACAAACAAATTCTGCTCCTTCCTGAGTTAAGACAGATCAGGAAGACAGAAGTACAGCTGGCTCCAGCTCTTGGAAAGGCTCTATATGAGGCGATGTTGAGCGAGTCCAGTTCTCTCATGGAACAATCTTGTGCTCGTTACGAATGTGTATAACACTACATTGTATCTCATCGTCACTGGTTGCTGCCTGGTTATATCCGTGTCAATAACAGCTCAGGTGCAGAACGCGGCCCAGCCAATAAAGAGTTATGTGTCCCCGGATAAACGTAGGTTTGTGAGTAGAGGAGAGAACGGACGCATGCTGGTCTGGGAAGTTGTGACAAACAAAACAAGAGTGTGCCCGTCTCATTCGAGGGCCATAGGAGTGACGTTGGGAGCGCTGTATTTGCGCTGGACAACGAGACATTTAGTGGGCAACCCAGCATACTTCCTGGATGAGAGGAAATTTCTAGCAGAAGGCACTGGAAAACACGTTATCGTTTGCAATGCAGCAAGTAGAAAAGAGCTGGCGAGTATACAACAGCGGGCATACAAAGCAGGACTCTTGTCCTCAACCTGATCGATCTATGTGTCATCTCATACGCACCTCCCGTCTGTCTCGGTCATCAGACTGAATTGCAAGGTGCATTACACAAATTGGAGGAATCGAAAGTAGAGCTTATACCATACAGGGTCAAGATTAGTCTACAAGCAGAAACAAAACCGGCCACTTCCATGCTCTCCGGCATTGACCACTATTGTTGTGGGTGGCTGTCGTGAGCCGGGATTGGGGGAGGGAGGAGGAGAAATATATTCTTCATCGCGTATCCATTCGTCATCATCACCAGGAGCACCCGCTGCCGCATTCCGCTGGAAATGGATGTGTGAGATGTGGAATACGAAAAGAAAAATGAGACGCGCGTACCTGTTTACCCTGTGCGAGAGGAACGTCGACGATAGCTGGTGCATGATCTGCCTGAACGGGCCACCAGGTTGATAGCTGGTGTAAGCGGGATTTGAACGATGTGGAAGCATTGATGGGAGAGGATTGGACGGTGGCTGGTGCTGGTGTGGATCGAGACTAGAAAAATGTAAACCGGATAAGTGATTATGGCAGTCCCCACTTACATTCTCGTTGGGTATTATATGTGGACGAGGTAAGGGCAAAGTAGCAGGGAACTGCAGGGAAAGTGTTGAGTCAACTGCGAAGCAAACAGGTAAAAGAAACATACGTCTAGGAGATTATGAGGCTCATCAGGGCGGACTGCGTCCGTACGGGAGGGAACGAGTTTGCGTAGAAAGTGAAGGAAAGCATGTGGGTCCCTTGTAGGCAGAGGTCTTGACGGGGGAGGGATGGGAGATGTGACAGGCACTATAACTGGTTTACGGTGCACGGTACGGCGTGTTGCATCGGACTGTAATAAAGAATGATACGGTGTAGATGAATGAGAGAGCAGGACCACGTACGTCGAGTAGACCAGCGAGGCGTAAACGTTCAGATTTACTAGTCTGTAAGAGATGTTAGCACATAAATGATGAATTTATGCGGGAAATACATACACTAGGCTGCGGTTCCTCTGCAAGGCCGATGCTAGCAAGGATGTTGGCTGGAATGTTGCATATGTAGATCTTGGTGTCATCGACCTCCGCGTAAGCCAGTTGGCGTGAGTCGGGTGAGAGGGTAAGGGAAGTGGGAAGTAGGATATCGAATGAAGCGAGGAGCTGGCGGGACTCGAAGGCCCAGAGCTTGATTTGGTCGAAGGAAGCGCTGGCGAGAAGAACACAATCAGATGAGAGTGCTAGACCATTGATGGCCTTGGTGTGCTCTTCGAAGGGAGCTCCGACAGTTTTGAGCGTCGACGCGTCAAACTCATAGATCGTCATGGGCCGGTCATCCGTGCGCGTGAAGCTGAATGCGGCTACGATGGATTTGTCTTTTGTTGTCCAGAAGACTGGCAATGGAGGTGCCACAAGCTCACCAACATGTTTTCCTCTAGTGACATCCAATTTTTGTGTTCTGATGTCCCACACCTGAAGGCACTTCCCTGAATGTGACGTCACCACCAGCTTCCTAGAGTTTTCCGATAATCGAAGTCTTGGTAGGCCAGCATGACCACTAGTACTACCGGATTTCAAGTTGAATGGACCAGCAACAAGTTTGCCTGTTTCCAGGTTCCATATCCGCACTGTCCCATTCCATGACCAACCCACCACCAGCGTGCTGTCCACGGAGATATCGATCCAAATATTAATGAGATGGCCTTCATGATGAAATGTTCTCACGATCCTGGTCTCAACCTCACAGACTTTGAGCTCCCCACCACCACCAGTGACAATCCAACGACCATCCCTTGATACTCCCACTGCTGATATATGATACTCGCAAACCTGCCGAGCCTCCTCAATCTCCTTACTCTCCCCCAGGTCCCATCGTCGAATGGTCTTATCGCCTGATCCGCTGATCATTTGCTTGCCGTCGGGAAAATAGGAGATGCATGAAACATATTTGTACTCGGGATCATTTCCATCCGACCAGGGAAAACTGTATGGTTCATGTCCCTCCAAGGCCATGACCGGTGTGAGAATCGGTTTGTTTGCTGTTGCACCGGGTGGTGTTGAGCTGGAAGCCATAACGGTTGTATTCGCCAGACCGGCTGGCAAGTATGTCAGTTCTGTAGATGTGCTTGAGTGAGTTCTCCTCGTCCGTAAGGCTAGGCTTGAAGCTTGAAGTTCGGTCTAACTCGTTCGAGAGCTGCCGCACTTTGTCTGCTTGAGCCAGCCGTCAGTTCATCCGTGCGTGATGCTTAGATGTATCCATCTTACCAGAATGGTAGCAGGGACGGAGAGCGAACACCTGATTGATGGGCATACTATAGGCGCGCAGGCAAGCTCTTTCTATATCTAATCCTTCATGACGGCTGTGCAATTTTTACAGCATGTCCTTTTGTAACTCCACTCTCCCTTTCCGGCTCGTCCAAGGCCTGTGCACGACATTCCTAGCTGCCAATCAATTGATGGAAATCAGCCCATCAACGTAGTATAGTTTTTCTGTTTTGTTTTTGACTCTACCTTCGACATACCTACCATATATAGTAGTAACTCCACCTTAGCTACGGTCCTTTAATTTACCCTTTTCCCCAGTCTCTTATACTTGTGGGGACTCAGATTTGCCCACTTCAGGTGGCATGATCTCCCTCATCCATGCCCAATCTTGAACGTGGCTCACTCCACATCTGGGCGTCTTATGAGCTCCAATTCCAAGCGATGGTAAACTAATTGGAAAACTTAAAAGGTCGTGCGATGACCTATTTGATTGTGGGGATCAACCTTTCGGTGAGTAACCTCTTCTCATTCATCCACATTTACTAACATATACTAGTTCTCTCCTTCACACGCATTTGTGGTGTCCACCCTTCCTCACCCTCGCATTCTATATCCTTGCGACAATCAGGTCAGTGACGCCAGCCTCTGCCCTCTTGCCTTTGCTGACCGCATTGTAGCCCATAATCGCTCTGACATCTCATCGTCGTATTGATCTGATGTTATAGCAATGAGCACACATCCACGAATACGTCCGATTGCGCTCCAAGCTAAGTACTGCTCTGTCCAAAGGGAACCTCACTTATCTCTGGAGCATCGATCATATGATCAACGAATCCAGCCCACAGACCCATCCGAATTCCGATCAATGCACACCTTTGACGACGAGTGTTCGTGTTCAAACTCGAGTTTTGAATTTGGTTATCGACACCGTCCCGTCCAGACCTCAACGATCTCGCACAGCAGTCAAAGCTCGCTTTACCCAGCATGGAAGCATTAATATTGATAAACTATCTGGTCTTATACTCTCTTCTGTGAGAGCATACGACCTGGTGATGAAGTCTATCTCTGTGCCCCGACTCCGACAGACATTTTGATTTTTGATTGTGCTATACACCCAGATGACGTGGCCAACTCACTCCCTTGCTTCCATCCAAGGTATACCTATGTGTAGTCGGAGATTGATGGTGTACTATTCACTTCATGTTTTCATATCTTGACGCTCACTAACGAACTTCAATTCATGCACAGGAACTCGGATCTGCCCTAACCCTTGCAATTAAAGCACTGCCATTGATCGCGCCATACTGTCGAAAAAGGCACCTGGGAATATGAATACAGCATGCACAGCTGAGTGCTGACTATATAATAGGCCTCGCACAGTTGATCGTCTGCAGGTCTCTTCGTCGTTTCCACCATCTCCATCTCTCCTAGCCCTCCACTCGGACCATTCACTTTCCGTACGATTGACACTGAGCTCTGTCTCACTATTAGCTCGGGCAGCATTTCAAGACTTTCTTCATCAGCGCCATGGTACATGAAAAAAGGCCTTGGCAGAATGGAGAAATGGAGCGGGAGCGGCGTTGGACCTACCGGTGGTTGACGCTCGTCGGACAAAGGTCTCGGAGGAGGATCTACCACGCTATGGCTATGGTGCACAGCACCTCCAAGATGAAGGTTCGTACTTGACCGCGTTGCGATATCTACCTCTTTCTCGACGAGTCACTAGAAACAGGCGGTCACGAAGACAACGCGCTTGCGCTTCCCCCTCAATGTCATGCTCATTAACACCGGTACCTTCCCAGACTTCGACGATCTTGCACGTAGCTGAACTTACAGCCATAACCAGCACGGCAGCGTTCATAATGACTTCACCACCAAGTTGTATGCTCTCGTCTAAGAGAGCTTACAACTTGGTGGTGAAGTCTTATCTCTGTCTGTGTCCCCGATTCCAAGGGGTATCTTGGTTTTTGGGTCCTGATTCCTGGTCGTGATCGTGATCGTGCCACACGCTTGTAGTTGGGTAATTTGGTGATTCGTTGCACTGCTTCGATCACCAGGTTAACGCTCACTGATGAATTTCGTGTCATGCACAGGGACTCGGATCTTCGTGACAAGTGTACTACTGATAATACACTGCCCGCTGCCTTATCACAAATTTTCGGTCCGGTTCCCAGTTCTCTCCTAACCCCTTCTGAACCGATGGACCGGACACGGACTGCAAGGGAACACAGGGCCAAACCTTTATAGCGGGAGGTGTATCTATCGAGGACTGACTACGACATACAGCAGCGACTACCTACGAGCAGGATTCAGCCACTGCTTCAGGACCCTTGGCACTCCCACAGAAGACCTGCGCCAGACCCTCTTACACACGCAGTTGGATTTGAAGCAGCTTTAACCGTAACCAGCACGGTAGCATTGATATTGACTTATCTACCAACTTGTGTGCCCTCGTCTAAGAGAGCACACAATTTGGTGGTGAAGTCGTATCTCTGTGCTCTGTGCCCCAATTCCGAGGGACGTTTTGACTTCTGGTTCTTGATTCCTGGTCGTGATCGTGATCGTGATCGTGCTGCACACTTGTGATTGGGTGATTTGACGATTTACTCCCGTGCTTCGGTCCAAGGCATATTTGGACGAAGGACTTGGAGAAGGAGAAAGAGAAAGAGAAGATCCGTTACGCCATGTTTGCGGTGCAAGCGCTGCTAGGATGCATTTTATACATCTCACCACTCGGTTGGTCATATTTCGTCCCACTCTTAAGCGTCGCGAGATGGACAGATAATGATGATACAGCGTTCTTGAGCCTTAGCCTATGTTGTCCATTTCCATAAATCTTCAATGTCGGCTGCCATGGTGGGAAATCCGTCTTCCCAGAAGTCGAAAATGGACAACACGGCAACACCAACTACGATATCACCACAGCTAATTCAAGATCAGTATAAGTCGCTTAGTTGTATCGACTCGGACGAAACTACTGAGACCACATTCTTTTGAGTGCTTCGAAGGCGTAAAAAGTGGCGAAACACAAGTATCCTGCTCGAATCTGATATTTGCAACAACAAAGATGATGTGCCTGGAGGGAGCCTCGATATGATCAGGAAGGCCAGAGTGGGTCCGCATACAAATGCCAGCTATTTGGATATATTTCCGTTATTCGCTTGTCGAGTTAGAGTTGATTCTGCGTTACTGTAGAACAAAATACATGAGTTGCGATTGAAAGGCATGTAAGCAAGGAATGAATGAACTTCAGTCTCGAGTCGATCTATATATTACGGAATATTCTGGAAAAATATTTCCTCACGCCCTCTGCACCATGAACGATTGCGCCAATCACACCATCTGGCCGTATCACGAAGACCTTGATTTGCGTGGCTTCGACAAGGTAAGCGGAATAAGCATGGTCTCCCTGATCAAGAAGTACAAAGTCGGCAAGAGATGCGACGGGTGTCGCCGGTGCTGATGAGGGTATGACCACTGCTGACCGTACAACATGTTTGTCGTATGACTCTAGTGCAGCTAAGATTGGAATAGCATTTATGGGCCTTGACGCAAAAACAATAACTGTGTGATGCCAGGGTTTGTAAAGACTGAAAAGCGTCGTCGAGTCAGATTCTCCGGACTGGACGTGGAGTAACTTGGGTGCATCGGGGGCTCTGTCCCCGGCCTCGACCTCCGTCTCGTCAAGTATCCTGTAGGTGTTCATAGGCTTCCCCTCGAATGGTGTAGCAAACTCGTCCAGGACGATGCTGCTGAAGCGGCAATGAATTCCGAGCATGTAAAGGAGGGTGGTACGCCAGGCATCCGTGCCTCCTGTCGTCCTTGCATGCTTTAGGATCGAGGTGGTCATATCGAGCATCTCGGTGATGACAGGGAGACGCTCTTCGTTGTATGTCTCGAGAAGCGAACTGTCGGCGAGTCCTTTTTCAACGAGGGCAAGTTTCCAACCTAAATTGAACTGGTATCCAAGGTGGTCAAGGTGGTCAGCTGTGTCATACATCTTGCATTTACCCGACTCACGGAATCTTGCACGCCTGAATTAAGTCCCTGTTTATAACAAGCTTAGCAAGTATTGGTATTTTCTCTGACTTTTCTACCTGGGCACCGGTTGGGCTGTGAATGCTGAACTGATCTTTTGGCAGCTGTTTGCAGGTCAATCGAAAAAGACGTACTGAGCAGCGTCTATAAAGAGACCTCATGAGTACAGGTATGCTTAAAAACAGGACTACAGACCACCCGCAAGAAAGACTCGACCCTTGCTAAACTTGTCCGCCATGCGGATATTGACCCTGAAGAACACCAATGAACTCGCACAGACACAAAAAGCGCTACAAACACACCGATATTCGGACGAATGAACCAGCTTATTGAAGGAAATTTCCACAGGACTCATCGACGAAATGATCTCGAAAATAAGTTCCTCGTTTTGCGAGAGCTCTGTCAAGTCTATGTCGCGTCCTAAGATCAAAAAGTGCCAGCCATCCTCTCCAATTTCGTCTGTTGGTCGCAAGGAGACGCTGTAGGTTGTTCAATAGTATACACCACCAAGGGTAGAAAGTACACGCACCATTTGTCATTATAATCTCCAAATCGGTGCCAATACTGGAAAACTAAATAAGAAGCACTTCCATCAATGGAAAACGGACACACCGTTCTATCAAGACCAACACCTGTTAAACGAATATCTCCAGTGAGAATCCGAAATTCGGCCTTGGTCTCGCCCGGAAACATGATACCAAGCTGTTTGCGTACGACACCTGCAATTTTAACTTCAGTCTCGTTCATTCCATTTTAACTGTGTCGCGCACTTTTACCACCATCAGCACCGATCATCCACTTGGTATCGAATGTCTCTAATATTTCATCGTCGCCTTGTTTCTTTGCGAGAACAGCGATGACTCCCTCATCAGACTGCTTGAACGAGCGTAGTTCGGTTCCGCACTCGACGGAGCACGAGAATTTGTCCAAATGGCGTCGCAGAATAACATCCAAGAGTTGTTGACCCATAAACTTAGGGACGTTCTAAAGGAAGGTCCATCAGTATGATATCTTGAGCGAACGATATTTATTCGCGCACGAATGGTATCGCTGGGGTATTTTCTGTACGTGGGACCATTGACTCTATGTGCGTATGTTCCGCCACCCCGAGCTTGTACCCACGGATGGATGGGAATGGTTTCCCTAGATCGTTGACTTCTGAAACACCCAGAAAGTTGAAGAGTTCGAGGGAGCGTGGCTAGATAGCCTGTATTAGATGAGACTACGAGGTGATCGAGTAAATGAATGACGGACCCAGATCCCAGGACCACGCTGTCCGATGCGAGGGTTGATGTCTTGTTCGATGATGCGCACTGGAATGTCGTTTTGGAGGAGCGTCAATGCTGCTACCAGACCCGCTGGACCGGCGCCTACCTAAGAAAGCGGAATTCAACTGATGCGCAAACATCCATCACAGGCAGATCACTTACAACAAGCACAGGAGGATGAGTATGATTCATAGTGCCCACATGTGAGTTAACAAAATCAGTTCCTGAGGGTTATTCGATCACCATTGGAACAATCGTGTCTTTATACATCTCGGTTTTTCTGCCAAAAACAACGTTGTCAACCCAACGTACGTCCAAACGGACATCCCTCATGCCAACAATGAAAGAATCTAAAATTGCTGGCGAGTCGTCACGCATTAGGTGGCTGATGTTGACAAGACATTCCCAGTGATGCAGGACCTGTCACCACTCCGAAATTGTTCGGCTCATCAAGCCAGGTACTCACCTTCCTAATAAGTAAGCCTTATTTGCTCGTCGACGACTCCGCATATAACCTGTGCCGCACACCATTTTCAGGTGGACAAGCCGATGGATTAGAATGGTGGGAAAGTCTCGCTCGGTAGACACATTTGAAGCACTGAAAGATTCGAGCAAACCTTCGCTACCATAGTCATCAGAGGGCTAATAGAAAGCCAATTCGTCGACGTCATGCGCACATGCACACCAGTGCCCAGCCAGGCATCAACGTCGATGTAGCTGCTGATCTAGAAGCCAATTTTGCGTGGGCACCACTACTCGCACCTCAGTGCACCAAGCGAAGTGAAATGAGACAGACATATTTTGCCTCAACGTTGGTAAGGAAGTCAGCATAACGTCGCTTGCTGCACAAGAGGCTATGTACATACACTATACAGAACAGTCATCAGAGACCAGCGTTGCCTCTACCGCGAATAAGTTGGATTTTCTGATGCGGGAGTCCGCTCACCTGGATTAATTCGACCTATAGAACCATTCTTAGCGAAACAGCTGCTCCGGTTGAATGGCATTAACTCACTTGTTAGATGTATCTTCCACCTAAAGCTGGCTCCAACTTGGGATGCAGTTCAAACTCTGGGCTCGATACTGGTTACATGGCACAAAATTGTCAGAGATAAACAATAGTGGTACTCAAAATAAGTTCCAAGACTTTCTGGAAACTCGGGTAGAGCACGGCTAAACCTTCTAAGACATCAAGCAACTTGGCCTCGATTGAAAGTCAGTCCGGCATGGCACGCCGGAATTTCAAAACATGCCTGCTACTGTAGAGTTACAATCATAACTTCTCACCGATGTCAATTGTTCTGCTCAGAGCGCCTCTGTCATTCAAGGGTGGGACGTAGAATGAGGCGACAAGGAGATGGCTCGAGGACGGATTGCTGAGGAACTATGGCAGCGTCGCATGACTTGGCTCTCGCACGCCGATATGCCCAAGCAATAATAATTGTCATCACAGAAAAGAAGGACCAGCAATTGGTGTAAGTGTGCGTGGGCAACCAGTGCCAGTAGGAAGGCGCATCAGAGGACTGGTGAGCCGCAGATATTATTGTCATATAGGATATATGATCATATATAGAAAATATTTTCGTTATATTGGAATATAAAGTCATATAAAGCCATGTATAACGTCGGAAAACCACCGCAATCAACGTAAAGCACCCTGGGGAGGTTCTCTGATGCTCAATACCGTGCTAGACATCGTTCGGACCAATAGCAAATCACTTATGTAAATATATACTACAACGAAAACATTGCCCAGAACCACCTCAGGCAGTACTTCTCGGTAGTATTAAAGGTCTTAGAGACCCCATTATTATGTTAGAGTTATATGGTCTATGAGACCCAGCCTCGTAGATGAGCTAATTATAGCACTAGTGATGTTCCGGCCTGGCTTGGCTCGAAAGCCGCGGCTTTGGCCTGGCTTCAGACGGCTTAGGCTTGCAAAAGATCCAGGCCGGGCCAAAGCTGCCAACGACGGCTGGCTTTGGCTTGGCTCTGGCCTGAGCCGCAGCCCGAGTACTGTAAATGTACAATTGCAAGTATGGGTTAAGATATGAACTTGAAGTACTCACCTGTGCAGTGGGAGGAGGTGTGATGGGCCAGTGGGAACTGGCCAAGGTAAAGACAAGGCAGTGCAACAGTCATGACTCTGGGAGTAACTCAATGATAATGACATTTGGTGTTGCCACAGTCTGGTTCAGTCCAGTTCAGAGGAGGTTGAACAACAAGCCAAGGGAAGGGGGAAAAACTGTAAGGGCAGGTGACGAGAAAACTAAAAGCTAGTGTGACGACAGACAAGTGAGAAGAGATACAAGAGAATAGAAACAGCCTACATACCTAGTGCGACGACAGGCAAGTGAGAAGAGGCGAGGAACCTCCTATGTAATGCTAGATATCATGTTAATTCCATACTTTGTAAGTTCACTCAACGCCGACGCTTGGCCAACAGCCTTCGGGATGTCATAATTCACATCTCCGACAGCTACATGGACGAGAAAGAAGACCCGGCTGGCTGCCACGGTCAATGCACTCAGTAATGTTGCTGGATATGAAAAGAGAATTATGCATTACAAGGGACGGATCTTTGCGGACACACAAGTCAACTTGCATACCTGAGGAGACGACAGCACCTTGACTTCATAGAGGGCAGGAGCTGCAGCTCAGGCCGCCGGCTTTGGCTTTTCAGAATTCCAAGCCGGGCCAAAGCCATGATCAGGCCGTCACTTTGGCCCAGCTTGGCCTGGCCCATGGCTTGAAGCCGGGCCATGCACATCACTATATAGCACACGCCAAATATGACTTGCTTCCTCCGCAGCGCCTTGCTGGATCCTCGTGGCCCTTGCTGAATTCTACATACCCTCCACTACGACCTCGCAAGAACCTCACCAACATCCCTGTCCACTCCGTTCAGCTCTGGATAGGATGTATGGTGAGCCCACCAGATATAGAGCCTCGGTGCTCTTCCTGATGTCTTGGACACTGCTGTCAGTTGCGAAGTCCATTTTTTCTATTCTGCACTACTACTACATCAACCATCATGCCGCCCGTCTGTCCTACACGTGGTGCTCAACTGACATCTATGGGACTAGGACACCACTTTGTGAGCCTGAAGAAAAGTCGAGACCCCAAAAAAACACAGACGCTTGTTCACATTCCTGGCGTTAACTCCCAACATCAACACCTCCTCGACGAAATGGCTGCATTGATGAAGCCACAACATTCGACTACCGGAATCCCTAGCTCTAAAGTTACACAGGAAGAAACTCAAGCCCTGATGGATATTGACTATAACGCTGGTCACGATGACAATGACCTAAGTTACATTTATGATGATGACGACCACTTCGCCAATGCAGCACCCCAGCCTGATGAAGGAGCGCCGTGCCCTACAGATGTGCCTAAGGTGGACCTTGGGCGGCACTGTATCTTGCCCGACAAGATGGCAATCAATCTATATAACGCTTGGAAAGTCCTTATACCCACCTTGGTAGATCCTCATCTCAAGTATTCCGCAAGGACACATGGACATGCCCTCCCAGAAGTCCACCCGGTCATATCTGCTTGTGCAGGTCGTAGATGCTCACAATGCCAATTTTCCATAGTTTGTCTCTTTTTTGACCGTAAGTAGTTTGTTCATCGTCTGCAGCTTTAACTGACAATTGCAGGTTTCCTTTCTGTTAAAGTACTGGCCTGCCAATGTTCAACACTCTCGCAGGTTCTCATTCACCATGGGCTTTTTCCTACTGCGCCCTCTCAACCATGCATGGCAATTTCCACCGACCTCCTTGCATTCTATTGTGCATTTTTCGAGCATTCATACGACGCAATCCATGTGCTTGCCTCCGCTTTGAAGACCCATTACGCCCACAGAGGCTTTCAGATGACCAATACACATGTGAGTTTTCACTTTCCAGGCTTTCAGACACTTGCTCATTAGAACGTAGGGCCAGCTTATTCAAGAACCATTCCGCCATGGACTTGGCCAAGCCATCCAGTGGTTCGACATCTTGCAGATTGAAGTCGAACGGCAGACTGAAGTGTCACTCCAATTGTGTTGTGAACAAGTGCATGAGGCTCGCGAACTTCAATCTCAAGAGAACTCTGGCGTAACCACCCCTGTGTGATCTAATACAACATTGCTCCAAGGCCGGTGTGCCTCTGTTCTCACCCAGCATTGTCTGGCCTGCTTTGGAGGCGTCCTCTTCGGCAGACCTCTTAGTGAAGGTGGTGACATCCATGTTGCAACAGATGGCAACTTCCATCATTGACATCGACGATCTGCGGGTGATTGTCCACGCTTTTACAACCCCATTTACTTTCTTCCCAAGGCTTAAGTGGACAGCGTTGGGCGACACATCCTCTTGCAGCATAAACGTGCACTGAAGATTCGCACTTCTTTAGTGCCAGATGAAGCTATTGACCAATGTGAGCACTCATATGAGGCCGCAGATGGCAAGAAGCAGAAGGCTGCAATGGAATCCTTCGATGATACCGGTGTTATGGCTCTTATATGTCGTCATGATATCCCGCTCTTTTTTGCTAACATTGATTCACCTGGCGAGCAGCAGAAGTATGCTGTAGCTCTCATTGAGCATCTCTTCTCTCTGTTGCTGCAGGAAGCCACTGTCATCACCCTTTATGATGTTGATTGCGTCCTCTCACGGTCATTATCTCAAGTAAGTGCTTCTTCAATAGATATGCTTTAACCTTATATCTATCTATTTAGTATGATATTCTTCCTAGTTCAGTCACATCACGTCTTCGATTCGCAACTACGGCTATGCATGCATATGGCCACGAGTGGGCATGTCAACTCGAGTTTAACCCGCTGTCGTGAACATTCTGGCTGCAGCCTTGCAGCGACTGTTTTGACGTAGTTTGACTTACCCTTACATTCCTTAGGTTATGTTCGCATTTTTACTGCTTACATAATCATCTCTCTCTTACCTGGACTTGATACCTGTCTTTACCTGGTAGTTTCTGGTTTCCAGTTCTTGGTTGCTCCCCATTAGTTTGGGTTATTTAGTAGCATCCCCCATTGTAGCTTTGTAGTTGTAGCTTCTTCAGCTCACTTCTTAGCTCCTGCACATATTGCAGTTACCTATCTCCGTATTATACGAGTGAACGGACATGCATAATATCCCATATGATACGGGCCAGCGGACCATGGGCCGAAGGTAGAAATATCCTCGACTATGACGGATGGGCCGGGAGTGATATTATTCCCGATGGAGGCGAGTGGGCCCATGTGGGGAATATGTAGAGTAGATGAGTGGGCCGATGGACATCAGTATTCTATAGACGGATGGGCTGAGGTAGTTGGATATTATGTAGAGCTGAGGGGGGTATGATATAGATGGGTGGGCCGAGATAAGATGTGTATCATATGGACAGATGGGCCAAGGAGGGTATCAGATAGATGGGTGGGCCGAGATATGATGAGTATTATATATATGGGTGGGCCAAGATCAGATGAGTATCATATAGATGGGTGGGCCGAAAGGGGTATCAGATAGACGGGTGGGCCGAGATAAGATGTGTATCATATGGATGGATGGGCCGAGGGGGGTATCAGATAGATGGGTGGGCCGGGATATGATAAGTATTATATATATGGGTGGGTGAAGATCAGATGAGTATCATATAGACGGGTGGGCCGAGATAAGATGTGTATCACATAGATGGGTGGGCCAATGTAGGAAACATTCTCACTGCAGCCCTGCAGAGGCCTATTTTACGGAGTACGTCGAAAGCCCAGTTGTCCGGACATCAGTACAGTCACTCCCAGTCATCTCTGACGAAACCCGCTCAAACCCGACGCTTTCCCACACTCTCCGAGCCTCGGACCCGCCGGACTACCATTGGAGATGCACCGGACCTGCTCGCATACCTTCGGAAACCCGTCCGTCCTATGTCCTGTCCGTTCCGTCCAACCCCACTGGTGCATAGTAGCTTATTTCCCATGGCTGATGCGGCATACAGCATTATTACCTGTGTTCTCACACATCCGCAGCGCCTCATGTCAGTTTACATATCTCTGGACCCGATGTTTTCCTATTTTCTATATTCCGGATTTCTACATAGTTAGTTATATAGGACTGATAGTACGACCAAGAACATTACTTTACCATAGGTGGGACTTCCCATCTACTTGGTCACATACCTGTCATTACCTGTTACCTGGCTGAATATACCTGGTTCTCACCCATTCCGCACCTGCTTCGCACCCGAAACCCTTGCCATTCGTTTTCCCTGACTTTCCCTTATTTCTGGACATAGTCCGACACTTTCCGAACCCGTTCCCTTGCTATTAACCATAACCCGACGACCCGAAGCTCCGGACCCACTTTCCCGTGCCTCGGACTTGGTAGTATACCTTCGGACCCGATGTTTTGACCTCTGGACTTGGTCCGCATACCTTCAGACTTGTTCCTTTACCTTTCCGTGACCTTAGATACTAACTTTCAGACTTATATCAGTAGCAGACCCCTTTAGGGTCTAATGTTCTTGTCTTGCAAGAGAAGCAGCAGGCATAGCAATCACCCAACATTATATCCACCTACTGCAGAGTTGTTACCCACACCGAGATCAGATGAGTATCATATAGACTTGATACAGACTACAGATTACCAACGACTGACTACCAACTGCTGAATACAGACTATAAAATACTGACTACTGACGACTACCGAACAACTACTAATGAACACCGAACACCGAACACCAATGACCGAGCATCAAACACCAAGCGTTGAACAACAAACACTGACATGAGCCTGATCACCAGACCGGCAGTGGCTGGGATGGCTTGGGTGAAGTGAATATGTCATACTGGTATCAGTAGAACAATTCCCAGTCAAAGGTTCCTTTGTAGTTTCACCAGGATTGATCTCCCAGCCCCCAGGATGGAAGAAATACCCAATATCCTACTGAGCCTGATCACTGGACTGGGAGTGACTGGGATGGTTTGGGTGAAGTGGATATATCATGCTAGTATTCATAGAACAATTCCGGGTCAAAGGTTCCTTTGTAGTTTCACCAAGATTCATCTCTCAGCCCCTGGTACAGAAGAAATACACAACATCCTACTCAGCCTGATCACCGGACCGGAAGTGGCTGGGATGGCTCGGGTGAAGTGAATATATCATACTGGTGTCAGTGGAATTACTCCTGGCAAAAGGTTCCTTTGTAGTTTCACCAAGATTCATCTCCTGGCCCATGGTACAGAAGAAATACACAATATCCTACTGAGCCTGATCACCAGACCGGAAGTGGCTGGGATGGTTCAGGTGAAGTGAATATATTATGCTAGTATCCATCCAACCACTCCCGGTCAAAGGTTCCTTTGCATTGTCACCAAGATTCATCTCTTAGCCTCCGGTGCTCAGTGTTCGGTGTTCAGTGTTCAGGTTGTGGCAGTTGGTAGTGCACTGGACCGGAAGTGGCTGGGATGATTCAGGTGAAGTGAATATATTATGCTAGTATCCATCCAACCACTCCTGGTCAAAGGTGCCTTTGTATTGTCACCAAGATTCATCTCCTAGCCTCCGGTGCTCAGTGCTCGGTGTGTGGTGTTTGGTGTTCAGTGTTCAGTGTTTGGTGTTTGGGTTTTGTTTGGTGTTTGGTGTCCAGCAGTTGATAGTGCACCAGACCGGAAGTGGCTGGGATGGCTCAGGTGAAGTGAATATATCATACTGGTATCAGTAGAACAATTTCTGGTCAAATATTCCTTGGTAGTTTTACCAAGATTCATCTCCCAGCCCCCAGTACAGAATAAATACACAATATCCTACTGAGCCAGATCACCGGACTGGAAATGGCTGGGATGACTCGGGTGAAGTGAATATATTATGCTAGTATCCATAGAACAACTCCCGGTCAAATATTCTATTCCTTTGTATCTTCACCAAGATTCATCTCCCAGCCCCCGGTACAGAAGAAATACACAATATCCTACTGAGCTTGATCACTGGACCGGAAGTGGCTGGGATGGCTCAGGTGAAGTGAATATATCATACTGGTATCAGTAAAACAATTTCTGGTCAAAGGTTCCTTTGCATTGTCACCAAGATTCATCTCCTGGCCTCCGGTGCTTGGTGTTTGGTGTTCAGTGTTTGGTGTTTGGTGTTCGGGTGTTGGCAGTTGGTGATGCACTGGACCGGAAGTGGCTGGGATGGCTCAGGTGAAGTGAATATATCATACTGGTATCAGTAGAACAATTCCCAGTCAAAGGTTCCTTTGAAGTTTCACCAAGATTCATCTCCCAGCCCCCGGTACAGAAGAAATACACAATATCCTACTGAGCCTGATCACCGGACCGGAAGTGGCTGGGATGGCTTGGGTGAAGTGAATATATCATACTGGTATCAGTAAAACAATTTCTGGTCAAAGGTTCCTTTGTATCTTCACCAAGATTTATCTCCTGGCCCATGGTACAGAAGAAATACACAATATCCTACTGAGCCTGATCACAGGACTGGAAGTGGCTGGGATGGCTCGGGTGAGGTGAATATATCATGCTAGTATCCATCGAACCACTCCTGGTCAAAGGTTCCTTTGCATTGTCACCAAGATTCATCTCCTGGCCTCCAGTGCTTGGTGTTCGGTGTTCAGTGTTCGGTGTTCGGTGTTCGGTGTTCGGTGTTCGGTGTTCGGTGTTCGGTGTTCGGTGTTCGGTGTTCGGGTGTTGGCAGTTGGTGATGCACTGGACCAGAAGTGGCTGGGATGGCTCGGGTGAAGTGAATATATCATACTGGTATCAGTAGAACAATTCCCAGTCAAAGGTTCCTTTGAAGGTTCACCAAGATTCATCTCCCAGCCCCCGGTACAGAAGAAATACACAATATCCTACTGAGCTTGATCACTGGACCGGAAGTGGCTGGGATGGCTCGGGTGAAGTGAATATATCATACTGGTATCAGTAAAACAATTTCTGGTCAAAGGTTCCTTTGTAGTTTCACCAAGATTCATCTCCCAGCCCCCAGTACAGAAGAAATACACAATATCCTACTGAGCCTGATCACCGGACCGGAAGTGGCTGGGATGGCTCGGGTGAAGTGAATATATCATACTGGTATCAGTAAAACAATTTCCGGTCAAAGGTTCCTTTGTAGTTTCACCAAGATTTATCTCCCAGCCCCTGGTACAGAAGAAATACACAATATCCTACTGAGCCTGATCACTGGACCAGGAAGTGGCTGGGATGGCTCAGGTGAAGTGAATATATCATACTGGTATCAGTAAAACAATTCCCGGTCAAAGGTTCCTTTGTAGTTTCACCAAGATTCATCTCTCAGCCCCCGGTACAGAAGAAATACACAATATCCTACTGAGCCTGATCACCAGACCGGAAGTGGCTGGAATGGCTTGGGTGAGGTGAATATATCATGCTAGTATCCATAGAACAACTCCTGGTCAAAGGCTTCATTGTATCTTCACCCAGATTCATCTCCCGGCCCCCAGTATGGAAGAAATACCCAATATCCTACTGAGCCTAATCACTGGACCGGAAGTGGCTGGGATGGCTCAGGTGAAGTGAATATATCATACTGGTATCAGTAAAACAACTCCCAGTCAAAGGTTCCTTTGTAGTTTCACCAAGATTCATCTCCCAGCCCCAGGTACAGAAGAAATACATAACATTCTACTGAGCCTGATCACCGGACTGGCAGTGGCTGGGATGGCTTGGGTGAAGTGAATATATCATACTGGTATCAGTAGAACAATTCCTGGTCAAAGGTTCCTTTGTAGTTTCACCAAGATTTATCTCCCAGCCCCTGGTACAGAAGATATACACAATATCCTACTGAGCCTGATCACCAGACCGGAAGTGGCTGGAATGGCTCGGGTGAGGTGAATATATCATGCTAGTATCCATAGAACAACTCCTGATCAAAGGTTCCTTTGTATCTTCACCAAGATTCATCTCCCAGCCCCCAGTATGGAAGAAATACCCAATATCCTACTGAGCCTGATCACTGGACCTGAAGTGGCTGGGATGGCTCGGGTGAAGTGAATATATCATACTGGAGTCAGTAGAACCACTCCTGGTCAAAGGTCCCTTTGCATTTCCACTGAGATTCATCTTCTGTTCCCCAGTATGGAAGACATACACAATATCCTACCAGTCTGATCTCTGGACCAGATGTGGTTGAGATGGCTCAGGTGGAACCAGTAGATTATACTAGATTCAGTAGAATAGCTCTCAGTCAAAGGGTCTTTCAAACTTTCACTGAGATTCATCTCCTGAGCCCCAGTATCTGGTCCTGTATCCTGTTGCCACTGGTTTTTATGATGAAAAATGACAGTCATTGTTATACATAACTTCTTAATCAAAGTTGTAGTTCTAGTCAACACCAATCTTTCGGATTTCTTTAGCTTATGTATATCTCACTCAAATGATAACCAATTTACTAGATAAGACCATGATTATACATACCCTAACTAGGACTACAACTCTTGTTAAGAAAGTTAAGCATAATCACAACTTGCATTGTGTCATCATCACTGATGTTTCAGATCTCTTAACTTGTATCACAATAAACTGATAACAAATTGACTAGATAAGACTACTGTTATATTCACCTTAACTAGGACTACAATTCTTGTTAAGAAAGTTCAGCATAATAACCACAACTTTCATTTTTCATTATGACCCATGTTTTGGGTTTCCTTAGCTTATATCTCAATCAAATGATCACCAAATGACACAATAACACAACTAATACCATGATGTTAACAAAACTATTCAAGTTGTTATCATGCTTAACTGTCTTAACAAGAGTTATGTGCATATTTAAGGTGGGTATAATTGTGGTCTTATCTGGTCCACGATCAAGGCAATCTTTTTACTGAGTGTGATTCTATCAACACTAGTATCATCACTTCACTGGAGCCATCTCAGCTACTTCTGGTCTGGTGATCAGTCTTGGTGGGATATGTTGTATGTCTTCCATACTGGGGGCAGTAGATGAATCTCAGTGAACATTCAAAGTGCACTTTGACTGAGAGCTATTCTACCGAAACTAGTATAATATACTGGGTCCACTAGAGCCATCTCAGCCACTTCTGGTTTGGTGATCAGGTTTGGTAGGATATTGTGTATTTCTTCCATACCAGGGGACGGTAGATGAATCTTGGTGAAAATACAAAGCAGCCTTTGACTGGTAGTTGTTCTACCAACACCAGTAAGATATATTCACTTCACCCGAGCCATGTCAGCCACTTCCAGTCTGGAGATCAGACTTGGGAGGATATTATGTATTTCTTCTATTCTGGGGGCTAGTAGATCAATCTCGGTAAATATTCAAAGGAACCTTTTACCTAGAGTTATTCTCACAAAATTTGTATCATATACTGGCTTCACTCAAGCCATCCCAGCCATGTCCGGTCCAGTGATCAGTCTTGGTGGGATGTGTTGTATTTCTTCCATTCCAGGGGCCGGCAGATGAATCTCAGTAAATATTCAAAGGAACCTTTCACCGAGAGTTATTCTACCGAGCCTAGTATGATATACTGGCTCCACCCGAGCCATCTCAGCCACTTTCGGTCCGGAGATCAGACTCAGTAGGATATTGTGTATATCTTCCATACCGGGGGGCAGTAGATGAATCTTGGTGAAAATACAAAGGAACCTATGACCGGGAGTTGTTCTACTGACTCCAGTATGATATATTCACTTCACCCGAGCCATGTCAGCCACTTCCAGTCTGGAGATCAGTCTTGGTGGGATATGTTGTGTTTTGTCATTCAAAGGAATCTTTTACTGAGAGTGATTATACCGAAACTTGTAGCATATACTGGCTTTACCCGAGCTATCCCAGCCACTTCCAGTCCAGAGATCAGACTTGGTAGGATCTTGTGTATTCCTTCTATACCACACACCCAAAATTCAAGGATGCATCTGCCATTGAGGGTCTCTTGTTTGAGTACAGCCAAGTTCAACCAGAGGGTCCACATATGTCCGGTGAAAATGTGGACCTGGGGGATCCAGGCAACCTTGTCCCAGAATACGATTCTGCTGATGACATGGATGTTGAGGTGAAGGTTGAAGTGTCTTGTGAGGAGGTTGACATGGCTACATAATTGCATAGTGATAGACATATATACAATTTTTTTCAATGAATGTTACCTCTGCCACAGTCCATTTATTAAATCACCAAGTACCAAGTACCGAGTACCGAGTACCGAGTACCGAGTACCGAGTACCGAGTACCGAGTGCTGAAGCCCGAAACTTGAAACTCATACATTTTTATGAGTTTCGAGTCTCAAGTTAAGAAAATACAAATTTCAGATGATATGCGTTTTTATGAGTTTCAAGTTTCGAGTATCGAATCACCAAGTATCAAGTACCGAGTGCTGAAGCCCAAAACTCAAAACTCGAACTTTGAAACAAACTTTGAAACTTGAAACTCATACATTTTTATGAATTTTGAGTCTCAACTTAAGAACATACAAATTTCAGATGATATACATATTTACGAGTTTTGAGTTTTGAGTCTCGAGTCTCAAATCACCAAGTACCGAGTGCCGAGTGCCGAAGCCCGAAACTCAAAACTCATATATTTCAATGAATTTCGAGTCTCGAGTTAAGAACATACAAATTTCAGGTGATATACATTTTTACATTTTTATGAGTTTCGAGTCTCAAGTCACAAATCACCAAGTACCGAGTACCGAGTGCTGAAGCCCAAAACTCAAAACTTGAACTTTGAAACTCAAAACTCATACATTTTTACGAGTTTTGAGTCTCAAGTTAAGAAAATACAAATTTAAGATGATATAGATTTTTATGAGTTTTGAGTCTCGAGTCTCAAATCACCAAGTACCAAGTACCAAGTGCCAAAGCTTGAAACTCAAAACTCGAACTTCAAAACTCAAAACTCAAAACTCATACATCTTTATGAGTTTCGAGTTAAGAAAATACAAATTTCAGATGATATACATTTTTACAAGTTTTGAGTCTTGAGTCTCAAATCACTGAGCACCGAGTGCTGAGTTCTGACTGCCGAGTGCTGAGTTCCGAGTTCCGAGTTCCGAGTTCCGAGTGCCGAGTGCCGAGTGCCGAAGCCCGAAACTTGAAACTTGAAACTTGAAACTCATACATTTTTATGAGTTTCAAGTCTTGAGTGAAGAAAATACAGATTTCAGATGATATACATTTTACAAGTTTTGAGTCTTGTCTCAAATCACTGAGTTCCGAGTGCCGAGTTCCGAGTGCCGAGTGCCGAAGCCTGAAACTTGAAACTCATACATTTTTATGAGTTTCAAGTCTTGAGTGAAGAAAATACAAATTTAAGATGATATACATTTTTAAGAGTTTCAAGTCTTGAGTCTTGAATCACCGAGTGCCAAGTGCTGAGTTCCGAGTGCCGAGTTCCGAGTTCCGAGTGCCAAAGCCAGAAACTTGAAACTCATACATTTTTATGAGTTTCAAGTCTTGAGTGAAGAAAATACAATTTAAGATGATATACATTTTAAGAGTTTCAAGTCTCAAGTCTTGAATCACCGAGTGCCGAGTACCAAGTGCCGAGTGCCGAGTTCCGAGTGCCGAAGCCCGAAACTTGAAACTTGAAACTCATACATTTTTATGAGTTTCAAGTCTTGAGTGAAGAAAATACAAATTTAGAAATCATTTTAGAGTTTCAGTTCAGTCTGATGAGTGCGGTACAAGTGCAGTCCGAGTTCGAGTGGAAGCCGAACTGAAACTGAACTATACAAATAGTTTTGAAAAAAACAAATAAGATGATAACATTTTTAAGTTTCAAGTCTCAAGTCTTGAATCATCGAGTGCGATACCAGTGCCGAGTGCCGAGTTCCGGGAGTCGAGTGCCGAAGGAACCCGAAAACTCAAAACACATACATTTTATGAGTTTCCAAGTCTTGAGTGAGAAAATACAAATTTAAAGATGATATACCTTTTAAGAGTTTCAAGTCTTGAGTCTTGAATCACTGAGTGCCAAGTGCTGAGTTCCGAGTGCCGAAGTACTGAGTGCCAAGTGCCGAAGCCCGAAACTCAAAACTCAAAACTCATACATTTTTACGAGTTTTGAGTCTCAAGTTGAGAAAATACAAATTTAAGATGATATACAATTTTAAGAGTTTTGAGTCTTGAGTCTCAAATCACCGAGTGCCAAGTGCTGAGTTCCGAGTGTCGAGTACTGAGTGCCGAGTGCCGAAGCCCGAAACTCAAAACTCAAAACTCATACATTTTTACGAGTTTCGAGTTTCAAGTTAAGAAAATACAAATTTAAGATGATATACAATTTTAAGAGTTTTGAGTCTTGAGTCTCGAATCACCGAGTGCCAAGTGCTGAGTTCCGAGTGCCGAGTTCCGAGTGCCGAGTACCAAGTGCCAAGTGCCGAGTCCCAAAGCCCGAAACTCAAAACTCAAAACTCATACATTTTTACAAGTCTTGAATCTTGTCTTGAATCACCGAGTGCCAAGTGCCGAGTGCCAAAACCCGAAACTCAAGACTCGAGACTTGGAACTCAGCACTCGACACTCGGTGATTCGAGACTCGAGACTCGAAACTCTTAAAATTGTATATCATCTTAAATTTGTATGTTCTCAACTTGAGACTCGAAACTCATAAAAATGTATGAGTTTTGAGTTTTGGGCTTTGGCACTTGGCACTCAGGACTTGGGACTCGGTACTCAGTGATTCGAGACTCAAGACTTGAAACTTGTAAAAATGTATGAGTTTCGAGTTTCAAGTTTCAGGTTTCAGCACTCAGCACTCGGCACTCGGCACTCAGCACTCGGTACTCGGTAAATGTCAGACATGGTGTATTCAGGCTTTCGGGTTTTGGTGGTCGATGGTAGGTATATGCACTCATATAGTGGGTATGTACTCCATGTCTTCAATTCCCTCATGCCTACATCAGCAAACTGATTTGTTTGTTATCCAACTATCTATGCCCAGTTATGTTTATTGCACTCATTTACCTGTGCCCACCCAGGTATCTGATAAGAACTACCTCAGCCCACCCATCAATATAATATATATCACTACCTCAGCCTATATGTCCATATAGTATACCAATACCTCAGCCCATACATCTATATGATACATATCTGGGCCCACCCATCTATGTAATATACCCCACATCGGCCCACCCGTCTATATAATAAATATGTCACTGCAATCTCGGCCCACCCATCTATGTAATATACCCCCACATTGGCCCACCCATATATAAAATAAATATTTCACCACTCCCTTGGCCCACCCGTCTACAAAATAATACTAATATGTCGGCCCACCCATCTATATAATAATATTTGCCTTACAACCCGTCTATGTAATATACCCCCACATTGGCCCACCCATATATAAAATAAATATTTCACCACTCCCTCGGCCCACCCGTCTACAAAATAATACTAATACGTTGGCCCACCCATCTATATAATAAATATGTCACCGCAATCTCGGCCCACCCGTCTATGTAATATACCCCCACATCGGCCCACCTGTATATATAATAAATGTTTCACCACTCCCTCGGCCCACCCGTCTACAAAATAATACTAATACGTCGGCCCACCCATCTATATAATAATATTTGCCTTACATCTCTCTTCAGCCCAGCTGTCTATAATATATGTCCATCCTACTCTACATATTACCCAGATGGGCCCACCCATCTCCATTGGTAATAATATTCCTCCCGGCCCATCCACCATCATTGAGTATATATATAACATTGGCATAGATGGGCCCACCCATCTCCATCGGAAATATTATCCCCCCCGGCCCACCCGTCAACATCGAGGATATACATAACATCGGCCCATAGTCCGCTGACCCGTCTTATACGGGATATTATGTAGGTCGGGTGACCCGTATAATACGGAGTTTGTCACTGAAGGGGCTCAGAAATCTGCCAAGTGCTTTGCCCACCATTCACCTGACAGAATTCATCGCTGTTCACATCATCTCACAGTTGGATGAAGGTGGGTTCAGGGTTAACTGGCTCGACAAGAGCACCAGGCACAGTGACAATGACAATGTGTGCCATGGACTCATTAGTTCCCTGAATAGTTGAGTGCACTGTCACATATCCTCCGTCCCATAAAAATGACTGTGGAACATCAGGTGCAGGGAGAGTTGGGACAACAGTGAGGAGTTGTCCAGTAATCTTGCAGTGCTTCTGGACACCTTCATGACTGCAATGTTGTTGGATGTGCGAGAGATGCCATTGAGGGTTGTGGTGGTGGAATGAAGGACACCAATGGATAGTGTATGGCCTGCGTGAAGGATAGTGAGAAAGATGTCCCCAACAAGAAACAAATTATGATCAGTGATGTGACCAGTGGACATGTCAATGCATTTGTTGACTTTGGTGTATCCTGCACAAACACATTTGAGCCAGTTAAGGGACTTTGATACAAGATCTTTGTTGATGACAAGATGGCAAACTATCTGCTTATGGATCCAATGCCCATGATACAACAAATAGTCCTCGGGACAAATCCCAGGCCTAGCTGGTAATGGAGGTGCTGACGGATCCAATGGGTGGTGAATGTTGGATGGTGCAGAAGGTGCATCAGATGGGGACTCATCAATGAGTGCTTCCTGGAACGTTAGCATGATCTCTTCGTCATTCTCACTTCCCATCAGCTCTCTGAGCAAAGGCTGTTGCTCATTTGGTAACTCTTCCTCCTTGTTTGATAGTACTGTCTCCAGAGATTGAATAGGAGGAGGGACTGGGATTGGAAGGGGGACCTCAGGGACACGGCTGGTGTCCTCAAGCTTGTCATCTGTGGATACGCCAAGGTATTTGTTTTGGCTGAATGGACATAACATGTCAACCTCATGAGTGCTGAAGAGTTCCATGAATGAGTAATGAGCCGGTGCAAGTTGAGATGTAATGAGGATACTAAGTACATCATTGTGGCCCCTATGCCATGCTAAAGGAAGATCACATCAGCCAGAGATAATGTCGCCCTTCCATATCTCCTGATTAATGTGATCAACTCCCTCCTGGCACATGAGGTTTAGTCGGTGATGACCTGGATCAAGCTCAGGATGACATTTGAATATGGCATCAATATCCTTTGCAGCACCAAGGCAATTGAGAGCCTGCATATATGAACATGCAGAATTATGCCCACCAATCATGCACATACGTCCAAACAAGATCTCCAGGGGATCATCTCCAACATCACCAAGGAAGAAAGGAGCATGTGGATCAAGAGATTGTTGCTTGGCAAGGCAGAAGAAGGCATTCTTGACCATGGTTCACATGTCATAGTAGAGCTGATATGACATGAAGGAGTGGCGGTGAGCATGGAAAAATGCAAAAGCAAGGTGCACATAGCAGCTCAGATGATCAAATTGCTGGGATAAGGAGAGATCGACATTGATGAAAGGAATAAGGATGGATCAAAGTAGTGTGCTGAGGAGAGAAATTGAAGTGAGGTCAGCATGAGTATCAATATCAATAGAAAATGAATCGCTGATGAGGGTATGCTGTGTTTTGGAGAACTTGATTACTGTGAGCATGAGTTCAACCGCATGAGGAACATCTTGAGGATCATCTGGATGAAGGAGCTTTGTTACTGCTGTTTCATCATATGCGGTGTCGATCTTCGTTGTTGGCCTGCTGAAAACCTCAACAAAAACAACAAAACCAAAACAACGCCACCGCCCAGCGGTCCCTGTGCTTAGAAGCACTAGGTACAGTAGTTGTTCAATTTGGGTGGCCTGATCCTGATAGTGCGCCAAACACTTCAAGTGTTGAAGGGTTTGGGTGTGTGGAAGGTGGTGAATGATGAGCACAACTAAGTCTGCGATGACCTAGCCGTGTTGGAGGGCGAAGAAAGCGTAGACCAACTGCACACATGGCAGCTGAACGGAATAGTGCTGAGCTTGACGAGATGTAAGACAGTGACAAAGTTCCAGGTGAACAATGTCAAAGACGATGACAACAACTGAAGACTTGAAAAACACGAAGCCTATCTGAGGCTTCAAAGACTAGACTGAAATGTGGACTGTGAACTCATGTAGTTATTTTTCTAGCTAAAGTACAGGGGTTTATATACTGTTCAGAATCTGTATATACTTGCGCGTGCAAAGCAGCGCTCCAGGCATATGAGTAAGACAATATAAAAACAATGAGTAAGAAGGAGTGTGTGTGTGTAATGAGAAATGAGTCATATAGGAAGGGGATTATGAATCAAGGGGAAAAATCATGACAAACCAGGACTGCATGACCAATGATGCTTACTCTTCCTCTGTGGCATTACCAAGCACTCTATAGGCATGACTAAGTGCTGTGCAGTGGCTGCGTAGGATGATGGTAGAGGTGTATGATGCTCCGATGCTCTGATGATCAAATGTTCCAATGCTCCAATGCTCCAATGCTCTAGGGATGGCATGTGGTTGTTGGTGCAGAAGTCAACATGCAGCGATCATGGGATATACACAGTCTGTAAGACCATTCCCCAGCACAATAAGGGGTTGATCATCTGCATCTGCATGGTGATAGATTGATTGGATGAGTGGTGAGGATGGAATGGAATGGTGTGTGCGTCCATGGTTGTGGTGGTGAGGAAGTGAGTGGATAATGACTGGAATGGTTTGACGAATATAAGCCGCTGAAGAGGATTGCCAGGGGAAATGGTAAGGGGATAAAATCAAGATGAATAAGGGTGCGGTTTTGAAGCATTTGTGCAACATGGCAAGGTCTGGCTGAACATGGAGGTCGTCTGAGAGTGTGATGGTTGAAGATGGGAGAGCATTGGAAGTGTGGGAATGAGGGGGAAGTGAATTGACCTTGTTGAACGCGGTATGCCGTAATAATGCGGAATGCCGTAATACTGTTGAAAATCACTTGAAAATCGCAAAATTAAGGGAGAAGAAGGGAATTGAAAGAAGAGGAACATAAGGAGTGATATGGGGGAATGGTGTTCTACATAAAAAGCCATGTTCTCGCTACCAAACACATTTGGTGCGTGACACCGTTCTGTCTAATTATCTAACTTTCCATATGTCACATACATAGCTTTTCCATTCCTCCATGTCCTCCATTCCTAGCTCTGGTCTCATCCTTACTCATCCTGACATACTTACTTACAGTATATAAGTCCCCTGTAACACTTAGTAGATCCTCAGTTCGAATATTATTGTACCCTATGGGTCCTATTTCCCTCTGTCATTTACTGGACTGGATCTCCATGTCTGCTCCTACTCTAGAGTCTTAAGGATTACTCTCCTTTGACTTTCTCTTCGTTTACCCATAGGGTGACCCATCTCCATCATACCACCTATTCTGGACTCCATGCTGGATAGGACTCTCACTACTCACAGTCATTACCCCCGGTTGAATAATCTTAGTTACCCCCTCCGAGTTCTCGGACTTACGTCCCGGAAACTACATCTCCACCTCTACCTCCGTGTAGTCTACCCTTGTTCCTCTTCTACTCTGGACTTTGTCTGGGAGTAGCCATACCTCTGTCCTCAGCTTGTATCTCTGTTCTACTTGAGACTCTACCAATGGTAGTCTTGACCCCAGTTTCTCCTTCATCACCACCAACTCCGGACGTCCGCCGGACAAGTCTGTTATTTGACCCGGTGTAGGAAACATTCTTGCTGCAGCCCTGCAGAGGCCTATTCTACAGAGTACGTTGAAAGCCCAGTTGTCCGGACATCAGTACAGTCACTCCCAGTCATCTCCGACGAAACCCGCTCAAACCTGACACTTTCCCGCGCTCTCCGAGCCTCGGACCCGCTGGACTACCATCGGAGATGCTCTGGACCCGCTCGCATACCTTCGGAAACCCGTCCATCCTATGTCCTGTCTGTTCCATCCAACCCCACAGGTGTGTAGTAGCTTAATTCCCATGGCTGATGCAGTATACAGTGTTATTACCTGTGTTCTCACACGTCTGCAGTGCCTCATGTCAGTTTACATATCTCCGGACCTGATGTTTTCCTATTTTCTATATTCCGGATTTCTACGTAGCTAGTTATATAGGACTGGTAGTACGATCAAGCACTCTTTACTTTACTGTAGGTGGGACTTCCCATCTACTTGGTCAAATACCTGTCCTTACCTGTTACCTGGCTGAATATACCTGGTTATCACCCATTCCGCACCCGCTTCAGACCTGCAACCCTTGTCATTCATTTTCCCTGACTTTCCCTTGTTTCTGGACATAGTCCGACGCTTTCCGAACCTGTTCCCTTGCTATTACCCATAACCCGACAACCCGAAGCTCTGGACCCGCTTTCCTGCACATCGGACTTGGTAGTATACCTTTGGACCCGACATTTTGACCTCCAGACTTGGTCCACATACCTTTGGACTTGTTCCTTTACCTTTCCGTGACCTTAGATACTAACTATCAGACTTATCTTAGTAGCAGACCCCTTTAGGGTCGAACATTCTTGTCTTGCAAGAGAAGCAGCAGGCATAGCATTCACCCAACACTATATCTGCCTACTGTGGAGTTGTTTCCCACACCGGACTTGTTCTGGAACACCCCGTACCTCTGTTCTAGTCCATCTGAAATAAAGGGTACATACTTGGGCAAGGGGCGCAGTGCATGAGCTGAAGCAAAGCCCTTCTTGGTCCATCCTACTCCTGTGCACCTTCTGTGTGCATGGTCGTAACACCAGTAGATATATCACCTCCTGGCGCACAGATGTATCTGCATGCTAGGAGGTGATATATCACTGGCAGGTTAGTGAAACATGAGATATCACCTACTGTAGTACTCCTACTCAGTACTCTAGCCAGTGGATATATTACCTCCTAGTACATGGATGCATCCGCACGCTAGGAGGTAATATATCACAAGTACCTTTCTGACCCATGGAATTAGTGTGCTTGGAGTTTGAACAATGAATCTTCAACGATGCACAACTCTTTCCCCCCTGTTGTCCTCCTTCCTCTCCAGTATGCAGCGCACAGAACACCTGCATTCATACATGTGCTGCCTCCATTGGATTCCCAGTTCTCCTGTTTTCTCTCACTAGGCTTGCATGATATATATCACCATATGTCAGTGAAATGTTGATAATACCGGTCGTAAGCAGTACACAATACACATCAAAGTTCATTGATGGAGGCAGGGTTCACAGGGACACAACAACAATCTCAATATTAACAGCTCAGACAGGATTATGGGTATACTAGTATAGTAGACAGGCAGGCATGAGTATGAGGCCCATATCAACATCATTTACGAGATTTTTTCTTCAACTCTGAAGCACTAGGCTGCACTGAGTTCCGCTTCCTCTTGAGCACTGCTTTCTTTACTCACTGTGGGCTGCCATTGCCAATTTTGTTAGCTTCCTTTGCTCGGGTTGAAGGATGTCCCTCATGTCCCGAGTGCCTAGCCTTAGTTGTGACTGTCTTGTCCAAATGTGTTGATGGCTCCAAATCAGGTGCCAATGTGCCCTGGTCAGCTTCAAGTGGCAAGGAAGGTTTGGGTGAAGAGAGTGGCAAGGAAGGCTCAGGCGAGGGGAGTGGGCTGAGTGGCAAGGAAAGCTCGGGTGAAGCAAGTGGCATGGAAGGCTTGGGCGGAGGGAGCAGTAAGGAAGGCTTGAGTGAAGTGAGTGGCAAGGAAGGCTTGGGTGAAGCGAGTGGTAAGAAAGGCTTGGGTGAAGCGAGCAGTAAGGAGGGCCCAGGTGTAGCGAGCAGTAAGGAAGGCCCAGGTGTAGCGAGCGGTAAGGAAGGCTCAGGTGAAGGGAGCAGCAAGGAAAGCAGGGGTAAAGAGAGTGGCAGAGAGGGTTGTGGTGAAGAAACTACCAGGGAAGGCTGGCGAAGACAGAGTGGTGGAGTTGTACCAGTAAGTGACAGATCGCATGTGGGCAACAAATTAGCATTATCTGAAAATGAAATTGTGGCAGTGTGAATGGTTCCTGTGCTTGAGGGAGTGCAGTAGACATAGTCAAATTTTCACCAGACACAAACTCCTTTCACCAGGCAGTGATTGGTGAGTCTGGGTGTATTGGAGCTGCTGGATCATAAGAATACAGGTCAGGATGCAGGCGACCTTGCCATCTGTTCAATTGTGGTGTGGTGTTGAAGTTGATGTCCTCGAAATGTGCAGGCCTCTGAGGTAGTGGCAGGCCGATGTCACGCACCAAATGTGTTTGGTAGCGAGAACATGGCTTTTTATGTAGAACACCATTCCCCCATATCACTCCTTATGTTCCTCTTCTTTCAATTCCCTTCTTCTCCCTTAATTTTGCGATTTTCAAGTGATTTTCAACAGTATTACGGCATTCCGCATTATTACGGCATTCCGCATTATTACGGCATTCCGCATTATTACGGCATTCCGCATTATTACGGCATACCGCGTTCAACAAGGTCAATTCACTTCCCCCTCATTCCCACACTTCCAATGCTCTCCCATCTTCAACCATCACACTCTCAGACGACCTCCATGTTCAGCCAGACCTTGCCATGTTGCACAAATGCTTCAAAACCGCACCCTTATTCATCTTGATTTTATCCCCTTACCATTTCCCCTGGCAATCCTCTTCAGCGGCTTATATTCGTCAAACCATTCCAGTCATTATCCACTCACTTCCTCACCACCACAACCATGGACGCACACACCATTCCATTCCATCCTCACCGCTCATCCAATCAATCTATCACCATGCAGATGCAGATGATCAACCCCTTATTGTGCTGGGGAATGGTCTTACAGACTGTGTATATCCCATGATCGCTGCATGTCGACTTCTGCACCAACAACCACATGCCATCCCTAGAGCGTTGGAGCATTAGAGCATTGGAACATTTGATCATCAGAGCATTGGAGCGTCATACACCTCTACCATCATCCTACACAGCCACACTGCACAGCCACCTTGCACAGCCACAACGGATGAGTCGCTCATTGCACAGCTGCAACGCACAGCCACCGCTTAGTCAAAATGCTATGTCATCATGGCACAGCCACTGCACAGCACTTAGTCATGCCTATAGAGTGCTTGGTAATGCCACTGAGGAAGAGTAAGCATCATTGGTCATGTAGTCCTGGTTTGTCATGGTTTTTCCCCTTGATTCATAATCCCCTTCCTATATGACTCATTTCTCATTACACACACACACTCCTTCTTACCCATTGTTTTTATATTGTCTTACTCATATGCCTGGAGCGCTGCTTTGCACGCGCAAGTATATACAGATTCTGAACAGTATATAAACCCCTGTACTTTAGCTAGAAAAATAACTACATGAGTTCACAGTCCACATTTCAGTCTAGTCTTTGAAGCCTCAGATAGGCTTCGTGTTTTTCAAGTCTTCAGTCGTTGTCATCATCTTTGACATTGTTCACCTGGAGCTTTGTCACTGTCTTACATCTCGTCAAGCTCAGCACTATTCCGTTCAGCTGCCACGTGTGCAGTTGGTCTACACTTTCTTCGCCCTCCAAACACGGCTAGGTCACCGCAGACTTAGTTGTGCTCATCATTCACCACCTTCCACACACCCAAACCCTTCAACACTCGAAGTGTTTGGCGCACTATCAGGATCAGGCCACCCAAATTGAACAACTACTGTACCTAGCGCTTCTAAGCACAGGGACCACTGAGCAGTAGCGTTGTTTTGGTTTTGTTGTTTTTGTTGAGGTTTTCAGCAGGCCAACAACAAAGATCGACACCGACACTGGATGCATGCTGCTGATCTAATGGATCATCTGGTGAAATGAGGTCTGTGGAAAGAAAGGAGGAGAACTGCATCCAGATGTCGAAACAAGGTCAGTTGTTGACAGAGGTGTACTGGTTATAGATGTGGGAACTGAAGTTCCCTTTGAAGACCTACCTATTAATCATATATCAGTTGTAAACCTACAAACTGACTAAAAATCATATGTACCATAGATGTGATCTAGATGTTTTTCGAATGGTAATAAATATTGTTCGTGGAAGTTAGGTGTTGATGCCTTGAAGCTCAGACCATCTGGGGTTTTGCCATGGTGATAATGATGAGTTGTGCAAATAAGATCAACCATATGACTAATATGTAAGGAAGACTACTTGCCTTAATGTCATGATATCACCATCACACAAAGGATCTGGTCCACCCATGACAAGTGAGTAATGCCATCCACCAGTCAAAGTCAAGAGTTCCTCAAATATCTGACCAAGGACAATTGGCAGCTCTTGAATTGCGCTTCAAAGAAGAAATCAGTTGAGTCTAATGAATCCTGAGGAATTAGTTACCAGTAAGTCTCCTCTTTTGTTCAATCATCCCCCACTGTGACAGAACCTAACTTTCTGGCAGTGTTAATACATTGAGTCTCAACGCGAACCTCATCCTTCACATCCTCCAACTCCTTCACAAAACATTCACCCGTGTGGTGCCGGACAGCACAGAGCCTCTGGTCAGGTAATGCAAGCTTGTTTTCCCTGATGTCGTCCACAACCAAGGGCTTGACCTTTGATTCATAGTGAAGTTGTGAGTACACCTCGACTTCTTTCAGGTCTCAAGTGCCTCATGCACACTGTCCCAGCATTGTAGATAGGACTTTGCTCGTCAAAGTCCCACCTGGTCTGGTCTTTCCTTTTGTGTTGTTTCGAAACCACTCCTGCAATTTCTGTGTAATGGCTAATCAATATTCTGACCTATAATTAGCTCAGTGTCAAAAACGCACTTTACATTGATGTTTTATGGCGTCCTTGAGTACCTCAGCAAGTTCTGGATCCAAGTTACTCTGTTTTTCAACATCACTGATAGGAATTATAGGGTTTTCATGGTCCAGCTTGGCAATGATCTCATTGATGGCCACATCCGAGTTGAGACTAGATTGGTTGATGTTGGCGTCATTGTCATCAGGTGAGTTTTCTGATCCTATGGGCCAAAATCTCATATGTTCTGGGAACTCACTGAACCACTTGGGGTATAGCAGCTCAAAAAACCAGAACAACTTTTTCTCTTTTTGCATCTGTAGGTATGTTGGAACCTCATTTTGCAGCCATGCAAGCTGTTCGGCACTTGTCCATCTCAGAGGGGCTATCTGTACTTGCAATGTTAGTGTGATGTTCATCTGTGTGTTTTTTTTGCTCACATTTGTCCAGCATGCTTTTGTAGCAGGTTCCTTTCAGGTTCTAGAACGAACTTTTTCAACTTAGCTTTATTCTCTTCCCTGCAACTTGACCTTACCACTTTGTTCAGATATGCTGTGGGAGAAATCGTTGGAACTCACTATAGTGATAGCACGTCGATCCTGGTTGGTGCGAAATTAGTAGTCGACCCAAAGGGATAGCTCTGAGAGCAGTTCCTCCTGTAGTAAGAGTGAAGGGACTAAATGCGGTTGGGTGTGAGATCTATGCAACGACCGCTGTTGGAGATGTGAAGGTGCAAGAAGACTCGATGTGGATGTGAAGTGAGTGCGGTGCGGGTGCAGAGTAAAAAGAGTGTGGATATAACTAAGTGGGGGCCAGGTATACAAATCCAGGTACCAGGTATTGAGTGACAGGTATGACAGGTAGAACGGGTATGGGTACCAGGTATGCGGAATGTGAATGTGAAGTGCACTGGGAACTACTCCAGGTTTCATGACGAGGTTCCTAGATATAATCTAGCGGTAGTCAAATGGTTTAATGCGGAGCTCACGCATGATGATGAGAACAGCAATCAAATTGCACAAGGATTAGAGCGTAGTAACTAAGGCCAGTGACTCCTGCAACACCGACTCAGAGGAAGGGAATGTAGAAAAGTGCTGAGATATGAGTCCCGAGTCAGTATATAAGTAAATGTGTATGAATCCAGGACAATATAGGCGACCGCATATGCACAAGCGAGCCTGAACGATGTAACATGTAATAGCGCTAAGTCTGCCTCATGTATGGGAAAAGTATGTAAATGAGGCTGCAAACGATCAATGTGTGACAAGGAAAGACTAATAACGCACCAGTGGGGTTGGATGGATGTGGACAGGACATGGGAGGACGATGTGAGGGACCGGTATGGTTATGTGAAGTGATGTGGATCATAACCCTGTATGTGGAGCCACTGCAACGACGCACAAAGGTGTGTAACTGACCACAACTATCTGGAACTGTTTGCGGCTCTTCAGAATGACTTTGGACTGTGAGTGTAGGTATTGGCTAGCATGGGGAAATGATGCTCTGCAAGGCTGCAGGTAGGATGTTCACAACAACACGAACATGTCCCTGCCAGAAGTCTACTGCATCCACAATTGCCATGTCCAAATGCTACCCCATCCTTGTTTCACGCTCGAACAGTTCATCGAGGCCATTCACTTGGTTCAGTGTGGCTATGGTAAGCTATTTTCTTTGGTTCTCCGTAATGTTTGCTGGTACTGACACACTTTTGCAAAGTTCCTCCATTGTCTCTGCAACCATTTGGTTGGCCCTATCAGCCAGAAGGTGAAGAATGTGATCTTCACACACAATCTGGTACGTACAGTGTATCTACTGCATTTTTTCCGCTCACACTACTTATAGGCTCTCACCGGGATGTGATGGACAGTCTGGGTGATGAACCTGCAGATCTCAACACCTCCATCGAAGACATTTGGATTGGTGCTGCCAATGATGCCACCAATGATGTTCTGCCTGGTTCCCAGCCTGAGTATCATTCTAGTGAAGGGGATGAATTAGAGGCTTCCAGTGCAAGTGCTGAGACACTCATCAACATTCACCCTGCCAGTCAATTCAAGTGGTTCATAACTGTCTGTCATTACGGAGTTGGATTGTTCAGTGACATGTAAGCTCCTTCATTTATTTGATCTGTACCGTCTCTAACGATACCTATAAGCCATACTGCACATAAACTCCACTCCACTGGCATGACAGTGCATTATTTTACTATGCTCCATGAAGCCCAGGCCCACTTCAAGGATGTTTTCAATGTATGGTGCGGTGAGGCAGCTTAATATCTCTGTACTGTAGATACTCTGTCATTTGTGTATACTAAAAATATTGTGCAATGTGCTATACCCTTTTTCCAGTGTGTTGCTGCTGGATCTGGCATCCGATCAGCCTTCATGCATGAGTTGGACATGAGTCTTATAACACCAAACAGGCCTAGGCAATCATTGATCAATCGATCCCGGTAACATTTGCGCTCAACACAGATATGCTCCATACTATTGGTGTGCTTGGTACCAAGGTATTTCAGCATGCCAAGAGTGATTGACATCATGATGGGCACAGCATGATATATCATGGTGCAAAACACACAACTCTCTGAGACACCCTATGATGTCTGGTGAATGTGCATTTTTTCTCATTACATCCAAATGATTGGCGTGACTGGTTGACATATAGGTAAGTACAGCAAGCAGCACAAGCATTCTGTGCATTGAGATTAAGTATCTGTTGTTGAGTACATGGTATTATACAGTATATACAAATCAAATCCATCTGTCCTGAAGTGTGGCTCCCAATGCATTCAATGATATGGTGAATATATGAACACTAACTGTACTTGGTAACCCATATCATTAATGCCACCAAGATACAAGTCTGAGGAAGATCGTCATAATGCTAGATTGCAAAGCAAACGAGCTCACTATGCAAGGTTAGTTTTAATCACTGCCTCCAGAATCAATGGTCATTGTATTCATTGTGCTCTAGAAACAAGACTACAGAGCAAGCCAAGTCACGAAGTCATTGGCGAAGGCAGTCTCATATGAGTGATGTATGTCTTTCTTGAGATGGTCATACTAGCGCACATCTTTGCTGATTCGCGAAGTCCATCATTTCAAACTTTCACAGCCTTGACATATTATACATTGAGCTTGGCTACAAAGCCAGAGTTCCTGAGCATAATTCCCTCCAGAATCGCTTTCTCGCAGTACTCCAACACATTGACACAGAAGGATGGGATGTCATGTCCCCTGAGCTCAAAGATGTGTGTGCTTATATTCACAATTTGCACCAGTGCGTTACCTTGCTGTCAGAGACTGTACAGCTATGTGCACCAGGGATCAGACACAATACTCTATTGCAGCAGTGTGAGGAATTGCCCTGTTTGACAACACAACAGCTTGCTGCAGAAAGGGAATTCGCCACTCTTATAGATCGGGGTGGTACTGAAGCCTATGATGACATTATGTTAGCAGGTTTACTTAGCTGGCAAATGCCATCTGAATGAGTTGTTTGTTCATTCAAATTTTACTTTGTGTAGTCACACTCAAATTGGAGTCTGGACTCTGCCGCTTAGAAGTAACACCCATCCAGCAAAATCTGCCATACACCATTGTCGACTATGGTCACTAGTCAAAAACAGTGAGCACTCTGGAAATTCCAGTGGAAATTCTTTGCGCATAGTGATGCTGCAGGAAGAGTAGTGAGGAATGAGACAAACGATACTCCACAACCGACTCGCCAGGAACAGCAGCACAAACACACCAGCTTTGAGGCAGAATCCAGTGGTTGTCTTGCAGCTTCTTCTGTTTACTATACAATCCCGCATTCACCCGCCAAATGCCAATTTGAAGAGTCTGACTTACAGGATGTGCAAAATGACGAATTCGACTTTTCATCACTTAATAGCTTCAACAAGGATCTCTGTGATACATCTACAGAGTCTCACGCACAAAAGCGCCCTGCTGGGGTAAGTTGTATGTCAGTTGAGATGGCTGTGGTGGTTCTAACTATGTTCTCATTAGGACAATCCTTTATCTGTATGGACCTCTGATGCTGACCTGTTTTTGCTGGAGTTTCTTCACTTTGAGGGCTGTGGTGATTTTGCACAGGCAACACACTTCTGTGGCAGAGCAAACCCAATATTTCGGTCTGAAGACTGTCATGGCACAGATCTGATGTGCCATACATGCACTGTCTGTGTACATGAGAGGCAACCGCTTCACAGAATGGAGGTATGTGCACTATTTGTGCATGAACAACAATCTGATCTTTGCTGCAGTGTTGGAACAGTACTTCATTTCAGGTCACCACATTGAAGGCCTTGGGAGTCCGCTTCCAACTTGGGCATCCCATCAGTATTTGATGTATCAATCCAAAGTCTGCATCCAACAACAACTTTGTCATCCTTGACTGCAATGGTGTCCATGAAGTCGGACTCAATTTCTGCAGATGTGAGTCAGCTCAGCCACACAATACCCAATTGCTACGTGTTCGCCTCTTTCCCTCAACTACAACAGACCCTAAATCAGCCACTGTAGGAAACATTCTGGCTGCAGCCCTGCAGAGGCCTAATTTACAGAGTACATCAAAAGCCCAGTTGCCCAGACATCAGGACAGTCACTCCCAGTCATCTCCGACAAAATCCGCTTGAACCCGACGTGTTCCCATGCTCTACAATGTAGGAAACATTCTCTCTGTAGCCCTGCAGAGGCCTATTTTATGGAGTACGTCGAAAGCCCAGTTGTCCAGACATCAGTACAGTCACTCCCAGTCATCTCTGACAAAACCCGCTCAAACCCGACACTTTCCCATGCTCTCTGAGCCTCGGACCCGCTGGACTACCATCGGAGATGCTCCGGACCTGCTCGCATACCTTCAGAAACCCGTCCGTCCTATGTCCTGTCCATTCCGTCCAACCCCACTGGTGCATAGTAGCTTATTTCCCATGGCTGATGCAGTAGACAGTGTTATTACCTGTGTTCTCACACGTCCGCAGTGCCTCATGTCAGTTTACATATCTCTGGACCCGATGTTTTCCTATTTTCTATATTCTGGATTTCTATGTAGTTAGTTATATAGGACTGATAGTATGACCAAGAACTTTACTTTACTGTAGGAGGGACTTCCCATCTACTTGGTCACATACCTGTCATTACCTGTTACCTGGCTGAATACCCGCTTCGCACCCGAAACCCTTGCCATTCATTTTCCCTGACTTTCCCTTGTTTCCAGACATAGTCCGATGCTTTCCGAACCTGTTCCCTTGCTATTACCCATAACCCGACAACCCGAAGCTCCGGACCTGCTTTCCCGCGCATCGGACTTGGTAGTATACCTTTGGACCCGACATTTTGACCTCCAGACTTGGTCTGCATACCTTCGGACTTGTTCCTTTACCTTTCTGTGACCTTAGATACTAACTATCAGACTTATCTCAGTAGCAGACCCCTTTAGGGTCGAACATTCTTGTCTTGCAAGAGAAGCAGCAGGCATAGCAATCACCCAACATTATATCCGCCCACTGTGGAGTTGTTTCCCACACCAAGCCTCGGACCCACCGGACTACCCTCAGAGATCATTGGAGATCCTCCAGACCCACTCACATACCTTCGGAAACCCGTCTGTCCTATGTCCTGTCCATTCCATCCAACCCCACTGGTGCATAGTAGCTTATTTCCCATGGCTGATGCATTATACAGCATTATTACCTGTGTTCTCACACGTCCGCAGTGCCTCATGTTAGTTTACATACCTTCAGACCCAATGTTTTCCTACTTTTCAGTATTCCGTATTTCTACATAGCTAGTTATATAGGACTGATAGTACAACCAAGCACATTACTTTACTGTAGGTGGGACTTCCCATCTACTTGGTCACATACCTGTCATTACCTGTTACCTGGCTGAATATACCTGGTTATCACCTGTTCCGCACCTGCTTTGCACCCACAACCCTTGTCATTCGTTTCCCTTGACTTTCCCTTGTTTCCAGACATAGTCCGACACTTTCCACACCCACTCCCTTGCTATTCTCCATAACCCGACAACCCAAAGCCTCAGACCCGCTTTTCCTGCACTTCGGACTTGGTAGATTACCTTTGGACCCGCCATTTTGACCTCCGGACTCGGTCTGCATACCTTTGGACTTGTTTCTTTACATTTCCGTGACCTTGAATACTAACTATCAGACTTCTATCAGTAGCAGACCCCTTTAGGGTCGAACATTCTTGTCTTGCAAGTGAAGCAGCAGGCATAGCAAAGACCCAACATTATATCCACCTACTGCGGAGTTGTTTCCCACATCGTGGATATGCTTTTTTTGTTGAAGAGACTAAATACAAGGATATACTGGCTTCACGCAACAGGGTGGGCAATGCCCAGGAGGTAAGTCAAACACAATTGCCCAAGTCACTGCACTGACTATGATTAAATGTAGAAGAGCATGTGTTCTAGCCACTCTGCAGTCAACCTGGCAGATACAAGGGCTTCACGTGGACTTGCAGCAATGGGTGCAGGAACTATTGATTGTGTGCAGCATAATTTTAAACACCCTTGTTCAGTTGGTGATTTGCAAAAGGGGGAGAGGTGCATTCATTCGTTGATCATATCATAGTCGTGTTTCTGAACCCATCATTCATAGGTACATCAACATGGATTATCTGTTTTTTTCAAGCATGCGTTCTTCACATAGCATTCACGTCCTCAACATATCTTATGACATTGCCTGCCAATGGAACAAAAACCTTTGGTCACACATGTCAGCATTCCTGCACAAATATCATATCAACCATGACGAAAAGGTTATTACATTCCTTGTACCTAAATTTCACCTACCAGCACACATTGCTTGTTGTCAAACCAGGTTCTCGTTCAACTTTATCAAGGGTGTTGGGCAGACAGATGGCAAAGCTCCAGAGTGTGGATGGGCAGATATTAACCCTCTTGCTACAAGTACTCGCAAGATGGGACCCGGATCCAGGTGAGATACCATAGACAATCACTTTAACGATTGGAATTGGAAGAAAGTCTGTGCTATGGGTGAGTGATTATTCTATTGATTAGTGTTCAAAGCTAAGCTACTCCCACAGGCACCATTCTTCTCCAAAAATATAAGGCCACAGTAGATCTTGATGAGTTCGAGGCTGCCCTTGATGCTGACCAATTAGCTGGGTGGAGAACAGATATCGAGATGTGGGAGTTGGACCGCTCTTTGCCAAACCCATTTGAAGTGAAGGTGGGGGCTAGTAAGTGCTGTTTTGTGCCTAAACCTCTATGTCACTAATGGGTAATTTAACAGCGGTGACCCAGGCTGCCGTGCATCTGGCATTATCGAAGACTGAGGCAGAAGAAATCGAGTGTGGTGAACACATGTCGCTGGACGATGATGTATCACCATTGGTCCTTATCTCTTCGGGAATAGAACTAGAGGGTCAGCAGTGCATATATGCATTATTTGTCACACTCACAGCTGACTCGGCTCTACCTAGATGATGTGTTGGGTTTGAGGGGAAGAGCATCAGACAGCATGCCACGGACACTCAAAAAGTCAAGATACTTCAGCACATCAATACCCTCCACTGCAGAATTGATACCTGGTCCTGCGTACAATTGCTGTACATGCCCTGTGTCTCCCGCCTGCAATCGCCCGACAACATTACCTCCGAGGACAAGGTCCACAAGATCAATCTTTTTCTTCCTTCTTCGCTACCCTCGAGCTTCCCATGCGATGTTCACTTGCTAAGGTATGAATGGGATTTACATGAAGCCCAAGCAAATGATGCTCTCAGCAATCTCCACACTATCATCAATATGACCTACCACCTCTACAAGTACAAGGATGCTTTTGTCCAAGGTCAGTGCACGAATACTCGTGCTCAAGGTATTATCCATTCGGCTGAAAGCCAAATTGATGCACTATCGGTCAAGTACACTGCCGCCAGAGATGCACTTGTAATGCTTGCATCAAAACTCAGTAAGAATGATGATTGGCGATGGATATTGAAGCCACTAGACAGGACAAAGGATGCAGTCCCTCTCAAACACAATGAAGGGAAGACAGTCAGCCAACAGAATATTTCATGGATATGGAAAATGGCCGGGGTATCCAACAATCAGGAGGAGGGACTACAGGATTGTAAGTCTTTGATCATAATATGTATATGTTGGTTAATATGCTGTAGCACTACGCATGGAATGGTGTAAGGCGAGGGCTCGAGCTCACCAGTGGGAGGAGGAGGTACTGCTTTTGCGTGAGGAAATGTGCCATGTTCTTGCTTTCTTTGAGTGGCAGGCTGGATGGTGGGATAAACAAGGTGCACAATGCCAATTTGTCTCACATGAATTCACGGAGGGGACACTCTGTCACAAGTACCTTTAACAAACCATTATTCTGTCCTAAATCACGCATCCAATCCTATTAAGCGCCAACACCCAGCACCTACTTAGAACACCAAACCTATAGTGAAACTTCCTACAGCGACTGTTCCCCTCACTAGTACCACAAATGTCTTTGAAGTAGTAGATCAGAATGATGAAGACAATGATATCTTCTATGACTTGCCAAATGAAGAAGAGTTCTTTGATTGTGATTAGATTAGATTAGATAACATCACGTGATTGAGTCACATGATCCTTCCATAACATTCTACATACAACATTCCATGGTACGATCCTCTGTTTTATTTTATGATTGGTTAGTTAGTTAGTTCTCAGATTCAATCTCTGTCTCAATAGCAGTATATAGTTAGGGCCTTATAGTCAGTAGTTCTTTAGTTCAAACCTCTTGTATCTGCACTGCAGCAATCCAGGATGTACTTGCTCCTACTCTCTTTGTTGTGATAACCTTTGTTTGAGTCCTAGTCTCTGCCCTAGCGTTAAGTCATTTAAGGGGTTGTGACACACTCGCATATGCACTTCGCCAGGCTACACTACATCGCAGAATGTCTACACACTTCAGGTCATTGTGGGAAGCTGTCCCATCATGGACTCCCACTAGTGTCGCCATGCCTCTCACATATACACCATAGTACAAATATTTCAGCGCATATATGATTTCATTTACGACAGAGGTGTATAATCTATGTCCTATGCTCATACTGCATAACAACACCAGGCTGATATATCATGTAATGGAATACTAGATAGACAGAACACAGAAGTGATATATCAGCTACATAAGTACCATCACAAGCCTGTAGTAGACAGACTGATATATCAGCCGCTAGAAAGACTGTTACAACAACATGAGTGATGTATCAGCCTGCAGGTCACGGGAAAAGCAGATAGGCGCTAATGATATATCAGTGTGCAGGTAATAGACAGACCTAATGATATATCAGCTTGCAGGTGATCAGAAAAGCAAATAAAATAGACAGACATAGTGATATATCAGCTGCTGGAAAGTGTTAAAACAACATGAGAGTGATGTATCAGCTTGCCGGTCACGAGAAAATCAACTAGAAAGACAGTGATGTATCAGAGAAAAGCAGACAGACTCAGTCACGTGATATACAGGACACATTGATACATCTCTCACAAGTAGAACGTATGCCAGTGTATAGGTGGGCGGCGTGATACATCACTATGTAAGGGTGAAAGGTGTGGATGTATCACCTACCTTCTACGGTTACAGCATATGATAGATCATACTGCCAGGAAGTTTTCCTTTTGTATCATATGGAAGTCATCTAAACAGCATTTATGGCCCCTCATAATGTTGTACCGGTTGATAATTCATATTCAATAAATTGCTTTTAATAACAATAATGAATGCTACAAAGCCACGACACCGCATGTAAATGCTGTCTGTGTCAGCTACTGGATGCCGAGCAGAGCTTGTTTTCAGCGGATGTGATATTGTGTTACTACTCTGTTACATTGTGTGACTGTCTGAACCAGTGGCCGTCCGAAGTTGTGGCAACCGATAGTAGCATTGTAGCACTTCGAAACTAAGCGGCGATTCTGCCACTTCTGCTGGTTATGCCGGCACAATTGCCCACAAATAATTCTGCCCCCAGCACTATGTAACACATGGTCTACATAGCCTAGAGTTTTGCCAGTTCTGCCGGTTATAACCGGCAGAACTGACCCCAAGTAGTCCTGCCCACACCACTAAGACTAACCCGCACCTTGAATCTCAGCGAGGCATGAAATTAGAACCTTGCACTGCCGCAACTGCACCCAAACAAGCCGGATCATATTGGACCCGCTCGCACTGCCAGGACTGGGCCAAGTTATAATGCCTATTTACAATAGTCTGAACCTGGTCAGTCGCCTGCTATCATGGTCCAGTTGTTTGATCAAACTGATGTCAGCATCGGGACCACACTACAGCACGCTAATGTAAGTGATGATCTGATTCAGAATCAGTAGCATAACATTATGATGACGTTCAACAAACTAATCGTTCATGCGCGCTATATAGTATGCTTTTTGTGCGTACCAACAGTTGTATGTGGCAGCGTTTGTGCTGAACTTTTGTCTTAGTCGCCATAGCATGTCTTTGGGTAGGTACCAACCAGTCAGGTGGAACGGTTGATCATGGAAGTTGACTATTTCCTCTATCAGGTTTACGACTTTGCTCTCACACTCAATGAAGAAGTAGGTTTTCATCCAGCTATAGCGCCTATAGCCTCACAAGTGACATACAAAGGCCGCGTTCATACTGGACGCTCGATGGCGAATGCCCAAACTGATATATCTTACCTGCCGGTACTTACCATTTGCATTGATCTTTAGCAATATATTTCGTATGTTCAAAGATGCGCCACTTGAAGCAAGTGTAATCTCACCTGTTTTCAGGAATCTTACAACTTGAACTTTCCCTCAAGGTATATCGTTGTCCCTGCATGTTACTCTTCAAGCTCAGTTCAAAAATCTCAGTCCTGCACAGCGTTGTTTGCATTCAACATATGTGAGATGATCCCCTTGTGAAACGAGTACTTCCAGAACTGATACCCATACCAGATGCCGGAGGAATCGTACTGTTTTCTGCAGAATGTTAGTATCATTGCTACCCACTATTTCTGTGGCCGACCCTGGTTGCAACATCCTGCAGCAATCTTTATGATGAGGCTTCGTGCGGTAACGGGTCGCAGATGGCTAATAACGTGTTGCAATATTGTGGTAAGTCAGTCCTTTAAAAGTGAAATGTTTTGTCAATAACCGGATGTATAGCTCTTCGTGGTTCCAGTGGCGGTGACACTTGCATTATACAACTCTTCCTCCACAGGTACGTCTCCTCCTGCTCGCCGATTTGATGGTTCACAGCAATGTGGTATAGTCGTGCAGTCACCTATTCTCAAAGTCGCAAGTTGCTACACCACAAAGCAGAGTCGCATTGTCATCGTAGCCTACGCCTTGCTCGTTATCGGAGAAATAGGTGGGTTTCATGGTATTTTTATGTTGCCACGTTAAATATTTCATAGAAATTCTCAGTTTCATGTTATACCACTCATGGAAGCTTTATAGAGAACATGGAAACATTTTACCTCTCATGCGAGTCTTGGTCAGAAATAACATCTTTTACTTTGCCTGTGGGCTTTGTGAGCAAACCATCATTCTTCACAAAATGATATTAATATTTGTGGCGGACCAGTATTTTCCACCACGGTCGTGGTCATGGTGGTCATTCTTCCTGTGCGTGTTCATAACATTATGAGTCCAACGCCAAACTCAAGATGTGGTCGCAGGCATCGTATGGAGATGTGGCATCGGCGTAAGGGACTGTTTCTTGGACTGAACGTATTGACTGAATCTCTCGTAGGTTACAGTTCGTGATACACGGAATTCTAGCGACACGCATGCACCGCGAGCTGTACAACACGGTCCATCGCCCTGAAGAGATTTCCATCAGGGATATGTCCCTTCCTATTTTTTTTGTACCAACTTCGTCGGAGATGCAACCTAATTGTAGAGATCCTTCTGTTATTTACCCTAGAGAACACTAGACCAATGATTTTTAGATTGAGAATTTGTATCTTTTCAGTTAATAATAATAGATATCGCATGTAATCCCCTTTCCTCTAATTCATGAGCCTAGTCGGATGAGTTCTTTGCATTGAGTAAAACACCTCCCATTTTGTAACTAGCATAAGCATCCTTTGCGTGGGCACACCCACTCTCGACCGAGCCTCGTGATGCAAATGACCTTCTTGCAGGTCCAGAGAGTATATTGCTTGACGACGTTGCTGCTAAATTTGCGGCTCTCGAAGACTCGTTGAAGAGGATCGAAGACGTTCAGAGCATTGACTCGGAAAAAGTTGAAGTACTTGAGGGAAATGTGTTTGATTTTGGCGATTCTAGATGTGGTTGCGGCGGTTAATTACAACAGCGAGGGTGGCGGATAGGACAAGGCAAATATTGGTGTCGTCGTTAGGAATGTCATACACATAGTCAACATAGCCTAGAGTTTTGCCAGTTCTGCCGATTATAACTGGCAGAACTGACCCGAATGGACTGCGAATGGGCTCGGACTGCAGACAATATTTGGCGAGGCTGCTGCTGTCAATCAAGAGCTAGAAGTCAGGTTGGGCAGTCGAGTCAATATGGCCTGAAACTCGTTGAACGAGGCCCAGAGATGGAGGCCATAGTCCATGTTTTTGAAACATGGACTAAGAACTTGCCGCGCGATATTATCCTGCAGAAGTGGGTGAACGAGTATTTGCTTGATATTTTTATTTATTTGACTCACTCTCGTATCCACGCCCTTGCAATCAAGTTATACTCCGTCGTCCCAGTGTCGATGGCCGACGGGAGGACAATTTCAACGATGACATGGCTTAACAGTCCCACTCGGAGCAGACAAGACATCACGACATTAAAAGAACGTATACAGATTCGTCAGTGGCACTGCTGGCAAGCTGATGTGAGTGAAGTTCAGTTGGCTGGACTCCCAACATACTCTTATTTGTAATCAGTCAGTGGCACCGACAGTCGCTCCTTCTGTCAAATAGCGTGATATGTACGCAACGGTAAACCTGAGACACCAACTGTCGTCCCGCCGCCTGCTCGGCAACCGCCACCATGACCACGGACATCATTTCGAGCTTGACCGACGAACATCAAGGTAGATGTTCAGACTCGGATGATGAAGATGGGGCTTGGCTTGATAATGGTGATATCACGGACCATGTGGGTTTAGCAGGCGTGAAAAACAATGAGTTCGATGTGGGTAAAGATATTGACATATCATCCGCGTACCTCCTCGATATTCCATCAGACCATCCTGTACAGCCGACGGCTGCTCGCGAAGGTCTGTCGACATCCAAGGTGATGGCTGATCAAGCTACAACGTCATCCTCGACACCGATGGTTGACGCGGACGAGTGGGAGAAATGGTGATAGGCGGCTTTGATGTAGATTATGTCAATTAGACCAAATTTACTAGCTGCAAATTAGCGCAAATCAGCGTTAAAGAGCGGGTCCAATTTGAGTGAATTTGGTGTCATTTACACCTGTCAACTAGGCCCTTGCCACAGAGGGAGACAGAGGGTCGTGCTAATGGGATCCCTAATTCCCCGAACCCTAGTTACTGCACCCAAACAGTACTAAGCTTGTGACTCGGAGTAACGGATCATGTTGGATCCGCTTGCACTGCTTATTAGACTCAGGACTGGGCATTAATACACGCCCTATTTACAATAGACCGAGCCTGGTCAGTCGTCTGCTATCATGGCCCAATGTTTGACCAAGCTGATATCA
>JABBWA010000203.1:0-87831 GCA_016628065.1 Suillus lakei | reverse complement strand
AGGAGGAGAAGCAAGCTAGAAGGAGAGGATCAGATAGGAAAAAAGAAGAGAGAGAAACTCATCAAATAGTCAAAGATGCGAAAATGTTGGGGGGAAGGAGGAGGAGGAAGGAAGAGAGCTAGAAGGAGAGCATCAGATAGGAAAGAAGAAGAGAGAAAGACTTACCAAAGAGGCAAAAATGCGAAAACCAAAGAGGTAAAAATGCGAAAATTAAAGGGAGGAGGAGGAAGACAATGTTAGAGAATTGAACACAAAGAAAGAGGAAGACTTACCAGAGTTCAAAGCACCAGTACCAGCACCAACAACATCAATACCAACACCAAAAGAAGAACAAGAACAAGAGAAGAGGAGCAAAAACTCAAAATTGTTGAAGAAAAACAGTGAGAGAAAGGAAGGAAAAGACTTGTGGTTGACTGCACTTTGGCTTATATAAGCAGTGCCAAATAAAGTCACATCACAAGACTTAGTAGGATTTTTGAGTTTTGGGTTAATAGGGTTAGGATTAGACTAGGATTAGGACATTGCTTTTTATCGAAAAGTTCCCACAGTCAAATTGCTTTCTTGAACCCTCCATTTTTGAGTATTTTGCTTATATCTTACTAGCATCTTAACCTATTGATGCCATGAGACTATGGATAGACTCCCCTCAGGCTCATACCCACCACAGCTGGAGAGGTTTGAGGGCAGTCTACAAATAACTAGTGTTGTGCTAAATAGATAGACACAGGACCAATAGATACCACATGACTATTCAAACCCAGCACAACCTTATCCCTCAACCTCTCCAGCAGCAGCTGGCACAAAACATTTGTAACAAAGGTCAGCCACTTCAAAAGTGTCAAACAGAATCTGAAAATGTATTATAATATATGGGGTATATGTATATTATTGCAGTATATCACAATTGGTGTTAGTATGGCATCCAGTGCACCTGTTAAGACCGTACTCAAAGAGGAGATGTCCGGAGGGCTTGGCTTCAGCTCGTGCGCTATGCCCCTTACCCAAGTACATGCTCTTTATTTCTAGGATGGAAATCTGGTGAAGTCCAGTCTACAGAGTAGGGGTAAGTCCAGTGGACTTCCGGTGATTTTATCAGAACAAGGAATAAGACTACTATGGACGAAGTCCGGAGTAGAAACAAACGGAGATAGACTACCCTAAGGTAGAGCCAGAGTTGTAGTCTACAGGAATCAATCCTAAGACTCGGAGATGGATAAGTATAAGGACTTAGTCTAGGGAGACAGAGATGAGTAGAATCTAAGATGATATTCAAACTGAGGAAATATGGAGTGTTACAGGAGTTTATATACTGTAGGTATCATAACGGAAGATCAGTCAGCAAAGTCCAAGGCTATGTATGAAGCATATAGAAAGCTTATTAGTAAGTTAGACGGATCAACTAGTACTATGGATGAATGCATAACCAGAAACTGGAGTCAGGAGAGAATCTATATGGAGATATACAAAAGGAGAAAGGAAACGGAGATGAAATGGAGATTAGATATGGAGATGAGATTGGAGGTAGAGGGTCCGGAACGCGGAATATGACAGCACCAATAAATGAAGTCCTCAACAACCTTCAGCTTGTTGGAATCTCAGTATCATACTTTCTGCTGGAGCTGCTTGCCAACAAGAAATATATCAACCATATTGCTGTGAAAGATATCCTACAAAATAGGTGGTGGGTTCTTGATGCTCTTTTGAAGAGTGCAGGGGATTCTTTGAGAACCAAGCTTAAATGTGCAATGGATCTCATCAAGGACATCTGTGCATGCGAAATGGTGGTGCTGTCAGTGAAGGAGAGTGGTTATCATTTTGATGTGGTACATACAGTACCAGAGCAATTAGAGGATTTCAGTATCAAGGAACTAGCTAAAGACATGGAAAAACTCACACCTGTAACATGGGACTTCCTCGATACAGCATTGTCCATAAGAACACAGTGAAAAACAGGTGCTGGAAAAGACTATGATGAGCATCAGCTCATGGCAGGGAGCTTTGGTAAGCAAAACAATTGGCAGACTTGCTCGGAAGTTGACTAGGCTTGCTGTCTCAGCTGATATAGAGATACTCTTGATACCAACTTTCCCAAGGAAGCTGACACTCTGGTGTCCAAGTTGGTTGAGTAGCACAACAGATGACTATTTGAATGCCTGTGTCTGTGAGTGCAAGTGGTGACCAGAAGGCAAGTGTTTTTCTCATTCCTGTGCCAACAATGCAGATAACATCTCCAGTTTTCTTCAGGAATACCTCTGTAACTTTAAGCTGCCACAGGCATGCCCTCTTGCTGAACTGCTTGTGCAGCTTTTCTTGGATGAGAGAATGACTAGGGGTTTTGGGGCATGATTCTGCCAATGTGACCAAGGAAATTTGTGTTGGTAAATAAACTTGTATTAAAGTATTATATTTAGCCAGTGTGCCACATATCCTGCTGCAGTGGCTGACCTTTGTTTACAAACATTTTGTGCCAGCCACTGCTGAAGAGGTTGAGGGATAAGGTTGTGCTGGGTTTGAATAGTCACATGGTATCTATCAGTCCCATGTCTATCTATTTAGCATAACACTAGTTATTCATAGACTGCTCTTGAACCTCTCCAGCTGCAGTGGGTACAAGCCTGGACTCCCCTTGACAAGGACTATAACTTTGATTTTTATCGAAAAAGTTCCCACAGTCAAGTAAAGGACTCCCATGTAAGTCTGTAGGTTTCTGTGAGTCCCTGTGAGTCTGTGGTATCTGTGGTGTCTGTGCACTGTAGTACTGTGTGCACTGTATGGCTCTGTACATGCTGTATGGCTGTGGGAGTCCTCTGATGGACAAGTGCCTTCGCCCTGTACAAATACATCAGTGATGACAAATAACAAGGGCAATATGTACTTAAGATATCAATGAGTTCAATTTCACTCAGTGAAACATATTGACCATCATGATCAGAAGGTGATGGAGGCATTTCATTGCATGGCATGCCATCTCCTGAGTCACAGTAGTGGTAGTCTAAATACACCCCCATAAGTGAGTCCATTTGAACATTCCAGTGATTGGTTTCATTTTCAATATGGTCAGAATAAGTATGACAGTCTACATAGTGGCTAGAACCCAAGTGTGAATGGGAAACTGTGGGCAGCGAAGAGATGACACATATCATCCACTGATCCCAGTGACTTCATGAGTGAGCCCCTCAAATGCTTTATATTTACCTCCTGCATGACTCATGTCCAAACCCATCTCCTGGGGGTGCTGTATATGGTAGTGTGTTGAGATCCATACCATAGTCTGCCATCATTGTTTCAACCATCTCACAGTCCTTGGCTGGCATCTCTGTGTAAGAAATTAGTATAGTAGTGATAAAAAGGAGAAAACATCATCTAGATACCTTGAAACTGGGCCTGGCCACTTGCTGCTGCTGCTTCAACATGCTGGCCTTGCTTGCCAGCTGTCAGTACATGTGTCTGGTGATGCCGCCCTCTGAAGTGAAGGGATATGATAGATCTTGAGAGGCCTTTCAGCCTGGAAGACCCTGTTCTATGGGGCATGGTAGATAGTGTGAGTGGAATGCAGCAGGGACAAGAAAGACAGTGTGCAGGCAGATATGATGACAGGATGTGGTATTGAGAGAGAGCAAACATGTTGGAGGGGGTAGTAGGTGCCCAGGATAGTGTCTGGCCACTTAGGTTGTCAGTGATCATGTGTTGTACCACCCTGCAACATTGAGTGTATGGAGGAAAGGGCAAAAGGGCATGGGAAGCCACCCTTTGACAAGGTTTGGATCAGTTGGGGAGGTTACAGAAAGTGCTGGATGCTGGGAGAGGGCAGGATGTATAACTGAACAGGGCTTACTCTTTTGGGTGGGATAGAGAGGAGAGCTGTAAGGTAAAATGGGTATTTGGGGCATGATTTAATGCTGGTATTGGAGATTTACAACATCCAAGCCTAATTAAACTTGGTGAGACACATAATCACCAAGTTTAATTTGGCTTACTTATTGGGAAGGCCAGGTACACCACCAATCACCAAAAACCTCTTGAATAACCCAAAAGTGGTTGGGGTGTATGCTAGCCCTGGGAAATATTGATAATATGGTTTTCACACTATCTCTGTGATAGGTTTTGTTGAGAGCTGTTTGAGAGCTGGGCAACAACACTATAAGTGGTATTGTGGCTGAAGAAAAAATTACACTGAAATTTAAAATGTAATCTAGCTGGCTTGAACTCAGACACCTGCAGTTAACCACCATATGCTTTGACACACACCAACCATTAGACCACAGGTCCTTGTATTCCTGAGGTGCCAATTTATATATGACAACCACCAGGCCATCTCTTCACAATTTCCACTAAGTCTTTTGCACCAAGTCCTAATCAGTCTCTATGATCTCTAGTAATTATTGTAACATCTAGTGTAACATAAAGCAGTTCTTGTGAAATTCAAGTTCTATATGATGTATTCACCTTTACTGGGTTCAGATAAATAGAACTTAGTGTATTTTGTGTTGAATACAAATGCTGAAAACTAGCAAGCTACATGATTGACTTCATGATGGAATTCTGGGACAGGATGTTCATCCGAGCTTTTTCATAGGTACACCATAGGTTTGATACTTAGATATATGCGCTAGCCCTAGATTGGACTGAACCCAAGCTATAACCAATCTGTTGCCTAGGTTGGGAAAAAACCTTTGATAAGCATCTAATCTATGAGCTTTACAGCATAAATTATGTATTTATGTACATATCTCTATTCAAGCTTGTATCTGCCTTGTTGCTAGGTGTTGTAAATGGTTTTCGCATTATATCTGTGCGGCCCAAAATGGCAGTTGGTGGTGTATGCCTCCGTGTTGTTCTTGGGGAGTGGCAACTCTCTGCCAATTTCAAACTCAGCGTGTGCCCATGCTAAAGGGGTGTGTGGCTGAAATAGTGGTTAGTGAAACTGTCAACCGCTGGACATCCAGCACAACATTATGAAGACTACATTGTATGGAGACTTTGGTGCTAGATATAAATTTGATTGTATTCTCCATGCAAAAAAGGAAAAACACACGAATCATAAGGCTGTAGTGTTTGGCAAAAGCTTATGCAACCAACTTTTTCAAAATTTTCCATGGAGATTACAATTAAACCATGAAAAAAAGGCCTCCAATGGCTTCTCTCAACCCCCTGGTGTGTCATGTTCAGTCACAACAGGGATGTCACAGGTAGCAGACTCATATTGCATTACATAAGCCTCATAAACGCGTCGCATCGCATCACAAATCCACAGAAACCACTGTAGAACTCTCAATGCCCTCCCTATACCACCCAGGAGACCATTGGAAAACTACCAAGAGATGTTCTACTGCCCAGATTGATCAGTTAGCTCAGCTTCATGCAAAAAAACGCGCCAGAAATGAAAACACCCCTCTGAGTCCTCATAGCCCTACCCCCACCATGTCCCAACCTCCACCAGCACGTGCTTCCTTGCAAAACATCAACTCACAACTGGAGGCTCTAATGCAGCAAATGCAGGCACTCACATCACACACCATAAACACATCTCAGTGTGAGAAGTGTGCCAAGGCAAAGACTGAAACCTTGCACAAACGTGTACAAGAAGCTGAAGCAGAGTGCCATTGGCAGACTGCCAAAGCTGATGCTAGTGTTATGTGCATCAGCACTCTCGAAAAACATAATGGTGAACTTACCAAAAGAACCAAGGCTTTGTCCATGCGAGCTGCTCGTGTCCCGGGACAAAATGTTCGCGCAGTCAAGAATGCAGTCAACAAACTTGTTGTTTCACGCACCATGTCTGAGCCAACCTTGAAGCTGAAGGAAGGTGGTGTTATCACAGATGCTGCTCGAGATATGGTCCGTGACCTTGTAGCTATCCACAATCTTCCTGTGTCGAGTGTCAATGGAGCAATAGCCACAATGTCCTCTGTCATAGGAGTTGATCTGGAGGGCACAATTAGTGAATGGAGCATTGGTTGGATCATGAAGGAGGCTTCAGTGGCAGCACAAGTACAACTTGTGGATGAGATCACACAGGTTGAAGGTACAAATTTATCCTATTTATAATTGTAGTCAGATCAGTCAGATAATGTGGCTACAACAGGAATAACCTTGAGCAGTGATGGAACGACCCATAAAAATATTAATTATCAGTCTCACCACCTCACGTACTCCTCACCTGATGGGGAAGGTGTGACCCGATTTGCTGGGATCCTACACAAAATGAACCATACAAGCAAAACACAGTTGCAGGGTTGGAAGGACACAGCCGATGAAATGTATGCTGCTTATAACAAGTGTATGGACCACTCTCAAGATCCCTGAGAATTCGCAGCGAAATCCAAAGGCATGCTCACAGATCATGCTGAGGATCAGACAAAGCTGGTGTGGCTGTTCACGGAATGGAAGCAGACATGTGAGAGAGAAGTTCATGGCAAGAGGGCACTGGCCTCCCTACCTCCAGATGACATCACTCATATCATTGATCGCATGATGGAATGCATCATTGCTGCCGCTGGAGGGGTCAATGGGTGGGACACATTGTCACTTGATGAGCAGCACAGATGCACAAAGGCAGCTCACCAGCAGCTGCATGTTCATGTCAGGGAGCAACACTTTGCAGCTCTGACAGATGCTGAAAAGGAGGCAGTTGACTTTTTCGTCTGGGCTGGCTGCTGTATGCACAAGGAGTTAAATGCTGCCAAAGGGGGTAATGCACACATGACAGCATGGTGTGTTAAAAATGAGATCGAGGGGCCAATTCTGCTGATGAATAAAGATAATGCAGCCACAGCTGCATCAGGGGGGAACACTGCCACAGTGTCACGCACAGTTCAAGTGTCAGGTCATGGGGCTGTGAAGGCACTTGACCTCACTGGAGGTGTATTCCGACACAAGGACAACAAGAAAGGCCAGCAGGATGCCTTCCGATACCACATGGAAGATCAACTTGGCTATTTCTCTGCCTGGCCTGACACGAGCAACACACATTATCAAAGTAACTGTGATGGTGCAAGTCAATGGCTAGTCCACCAACCCTTATTTATCCCTTATCTGGAGCTTATGCTCCACCGCAAAGAAAGCCACACTCACACAAACATGGAACGAAATGTGTATATGGCATTGTTATTGTTCTGTCAAAAAACAGCTGAAGAGATGACTGCATTCAGTACATGGGGTAATTGTATTGGCCATCCTTATATGCGCCAGATCCGAGGAGCACTGCGTGAATTTTCAAACATCCTAGACCTCCATCCCCTGCACGACAATCTCATTATCCACATGAAGAAGTTGATTGTCAACATAGATTTGGTTATTGGTCCCAATGCGACTTACCAAACAGCAACCCTTGACAGAAAGCCATTCAAATGACCTGAGGCCTTTTACATCATCCATAGAATGGCCCAAGACACAAAGACCTATCCTCACCTTTGACAACTACTCATTGAATTCCTTGAAGGTGCCCTCGACACTCTCCTTCACTTTTGTGCAGAGTTTGCACCCGACAGTATCATCGCAAAAAGCACTGCTCCCCAATGGGAACTCGCTCGCATGGAAACCACAAACGATGCAAATGAGGGTGCACTTGGCACCCTTCACATCACGCTCAGACGTGCCCCTCGTATGTCTCTGTCACAATTCAATGCATGACTGCAATATAAGAAAAATCAAACTGGTACCTACATCAAGACGTTTCTCGGACACCACCAGCACAAGTATCTTCATGGGAAGGCACGGGAATTGGACTCAAATGGAGCCGAGAGAAAACAGAGGAGGGTGCAAGTGGAGTATGACCGAAAGCTCATTGAAAAGAACCACAAGATTGACCAGCAGAGGAAGGAACGGAGGGATGCAGCCACTACAAAGCTCGATGCCATTGTGCCTTGTCTTGTGGATGCAGACTTGGCCAAGATGCATGTTGCTGACATTGTTCTACAGCTTCGTTGGCATCGTGAGTTTGACTTACATGTACCATGAAACAAAGACATGCCAAAGTGGAAGGAGGACAAATTGAAGGTCCTGAGGGAAGCTATCACACGTTACACGAGTGGGGAGGTTACACGCCGAGAAACCACACAGGAGGTTCCTTTGGAGACAGGTGAGAGTGAAGATGAGGATGAGCCTTGAATTTTTTGAGTACAATAAGCTTACTAATTACTTTTACTTACTATAATTCTACAGCTATATTGTGTGTTTTGGTGTTGTACGGGCGTCGTAGTTCAATATAAGTTATAATGTTCAAGGGTCGTGTCGTTTGACCGCATTTCTTGCTTACATAATGCCACACTTTCTTTGGCTGAGTTGCCGCTCCCCATTGTTCTGTTGGTTTCCTTTTTTGTCACGTGCCACCGAAAATTCATGAATCTCATTAGAATTGCACACAGCTGTAAACAATTCACTAAATTTCCAGTCCATAATGTCATAATGATACATCAAATAGATGGGAACTGTCAGTCATCCATGAGCTGTAGGAGTGATGTATCAGTACAGATCCTCCCAGCAGATACTACTAGTAGCACTGGCTGATACATCAGTGTGAATCCTCATTTTGTGCCCTAGCACAGCCATTGACAGGGTCACATGTTCGCATATAGCGTGGGAACTTCTCCGCAACACCCAAAACATAGCCCAATTTGGGTATCTCCACAATATGAACCCTTCCCACACCCTCCCCAATCCATCCCCGGCCCACCATTACACTACAATTAGATACAACTTGTAGGTAAGTAGTATTATAGGTTATATACATATAATAAAACATAATAGACCGCTTTTTCTGTCTATTTTTGTACCAATGCCTGCTACAGGGCCTTTGCAAGTGATATATAATAAAAAACATATCAAAACCAATTTCGCACTTTTGACCCTTTGGTATTATATTGTTCTAGAGTATTTAGAATATGATTACAAACATATATGAACCCATTCCTGCCCTTATTTGACCTCCTAGAGCACCCTATATCAATTACTGTACTATACTAACATAAAACATAAAACAGGTTCGCTTTTTTTGACCATTGGGTATATAGACTTGAAAACATGATTCCCAGAATTCCTTCAATAGTATACACAACATATCAGAAGCCTGTGTTAAGAGGGTCAGTTCCTGTGATGCTATGTGCTTACCCTCTCTTGGTGGTTCATACCCTGGGAAATTTTTTCCTGTAGCTCCGGCCCTCTAGGATGGTGGGGAGCCTCTTCCTATGGATATTTAGAGTATTCTAGTTATATAGCTGCATTATAATAGCATCAGGATCCTTTTCTACAATGAAACATCTCCATCTACCTATGCTACTGCATATTTTCGCATATTTGAGGTTTTTCACTATATTGCTCTTGCATAAACTATACAAACTGCTCATATTTACCTTCTAGTACATATATTGAGCCCTCTCATGGTAAGGATCACACAGAAATATATCAGAGTATTGATATCAAGGATATATCTCCTACTTTCACTGATTAGGAATTTAAAACATGTATAAGATGATATATCATGATCAGACTATCACAGTGTATACTATATATACTAGGGAACACAGCCCTTGATTACTGGAAGGATCCATCAAGACCTGAGAGCAGAGGAACCCAGTAGATAAGAAAAAGAGCGTGGGAAATTCAAAAGTCAAAACATCGGAGTACTTCTCTATACTACATTCAAGTTGGTGGTAGGACTGTAATTCTGTCAACTTTGACACCACAACACTTCCACATCACCTTAACTCTTAGAGTATAATGTAGTATAGGATATTGGGGTAGTCTACATTCTATTTAGCTCATTTCTGACAAAATCTTCGACCTAGATGCTAGTTAGATATACATAAAGATATTCATATAAATCTCTTATTAAACACATAGTGGGACCATAACCACACATTTACTTTTCTCATCACTCATTGAGTTGTGAATTGATCTTTCTACAAATTCAGATCTGGTATTCTGGGTATAGGCCCAACATATAGCAAGTGTCTGATTACACATATGTGTCCTCATGAGAACATAGACTGCTTATCAGTAAAAATGACTAAGTCAGTGGAAAGAGCACGGCATTGACGTTTGTGATGTGTTCCTCGACTGTTTGTGACCATATGATAATGTCGTCGAGGTACACGTGACAGATCTTTCCAATCAAGGGACGGAGTGCGGCTACCATTCATCATTGATGTGTTGCCGGGGCGTTGCATACACCCATCGGCATGACACACCATTCATGTAGACCGAAGGGGGTGTGTACAGCTAGCAGGTGTCTGTCGTCGGGATGAACCTTAGTCTGGAAAAAGGAGTTAGTCATATCCATCTTCCCGAAAATCTTGCCTTTGGCGCAGTCTCTCAATATTTCATCTATTCACAGTAGGGGAAAGTTGTCGGGTACTGTGTTAGCATTAAGTATACGAAAATTGTTTACCCATCCGGGCAATACCGCGGGATCCGCCTTGGGTATAATGAAGGACGGTGCAGAGTGTTGTGATGATGAGGGCTGGATCCTTCCAGCGTCCAAATGTTGTTGTAGTAGTGTGTGCCAAGCGTCCCTATACTTCCTCGGGCAGTTGTACCCTCGTAGTTGGATCACTTGGTTTGTGTCGCGTAGTTTCACGTGGTAGTAAACATCATCTGGTAAGTCGTTAATGTGAGGAATATCTGAAGGAAAACAGTCAGTGAAGCGAGTCTTAGCGTCGTCATTGAGCTTTGTAAGCTTCTCTGTGAACGTCAAAGTCTCGATCCTTTTTTGCAATACGGCACCAATGTTGACCGGTTCAATCGGTTCCAACTTGTCGTCGATTTTCGATCGTTGTGCGTGAAGAACGTCCTTTAATTCGAGAGCGAGAGACCTTCGGTACACGTTGACTTGTGAAAGGGAAGGGGTAACAGTAGGTAAAGAAATGGGAATGGAAGGAACAGGGGGATTCAATAAATTGTACAATGATTCTTTAGCTATACAGGTGCAAAGTTCGTGATCGATCACGACACGATTATGTGCAAGAAAGGGTCCACCAAGAAGAAGTGAAGCGCACAATTGAGGTGCAATAACAGCCTTAACGGTCCGAGAAGTCCAGTCACAGTTTAATGAAGACGGCTTGATTTTAACATAATGATGAAGAAAAAGTGGGGGGTGCGTTTGAATCAGTGTTCATGGCGACAGTTGTCGAAATCGGTTTGTGTAATTTCCGACGACGTAGTCCGAGTTTGTCGACGAGGGCCTCGTCAATCAGAACTAGGGAAGAGCCATCATCAATCAGCGCAGAAACAGAAATGGAAGAGAGAGAAAGAGGGCTGTCAAGCAAACATTGCCATTGAAGTTGTGGGGTGGTTAAAGGGGCAACGGGCGGATCATTAATCAGAGACAGTGAAGGGGTGATGGTTAAAGGAGGAGAAGGGGTTGAACTGGAATGGATGTGACTTGAAGACGGTATCTTGACATACTCTTCTCCAGAATCTGTTCCATTTCCAAGAACTGCGGAGGGCATCATAACTGCAGCAACAGTTTCCACGGACGCGACGTTTGCAGTCTTTGTAGACTTGTTCTTGCTGCTGAGCGCCATGCTTTCCGTGAGTGGTTTGTAGGTAGCGCCATCCGGAAACCCGTTCTTGCAGTCTTTGGAGCGACAGGCAATGTAGAAGCATCTGCACTTGAAACACCCTTCATGTTTGTTGAGAAGTTGACGTTCTGTGTCGGAAAGGGGGGGAACACGAGTCATAGACGTCTTGGCGGAGTGCTCGGAGGTTTGGTTTGATTTGGAAAGATTAGTGCAAGGGGCAAAAGGTTGTTTATTTCTGGAGGAAAGAGCCGCGTCGATTGCTTCTTTCTGTCTAGCGACTGTTCGCAGGCGTTTTTCGTCCAAGTGTTTGACCTTTTCCATCCATTTCTTCAAGTCCACCTCTTCGTGCACTCCTTCATGCCTACAGTCTGCCGATAGATCATCGTTCATATTCGCTTCGAGCTGGTTGCGCATGAGGGTTTTCGAGAAATAAGACGACTCACCGGTAAGGAGCGCGTTAGTGCTCTGTAGCTCAGCAGCCCATTCCGGAAATGGTCTGGTGCCTTGTGTTGAGCTAAGTAGCTTCTTACGAACTTGAGCGGCCCAATCAGAGTCGAGCCAATTTGCACGAAAGTCTTTCATATAGTCGTCGAAAGTCATGGTGTCCAGTGCGACGCGATTTGTGATATACCAGTCTTGAAGGCGCGGGTCTAACATGCCCCATGCTACTTTCTTCACCTCGACATTTTCGGCCACATCTTTGTGGGTGATGTAATTTTGACAGGCCATGTCCCATGCGCGGACCACTTCTGGTGTGAGCTCGCCCGTGGTGAGAGTAGGTGGCTTTGTACAAGCCGATTGTTCAACACGTGCAATCTTCATGTTGTTATATGTGTGGTTATATGCGCGGTATTCGAAGGTCACTCTGACGTTGGACTCGTCGGATGATGATGATGACGATGATGACGATGAGGATTCAACGTCCGATTCACGCTGTGCTCGAGGTGGTGTTCTGTTGGCTAAGGTAGCGTTCTCCCCAGCTTTCGCTCTGGCACGAGTTAGGAGGGGGACAACGTTGCCTGCTGGTGGTGCTCATTTATAAGGCACGTTGTATGTTACCATGGCAGTTGAGGACTGCAGTAGTGAGTTGTAGGAGGGCAGTGGGCACGATTTTATCAAGACTGTGTTGCGGCGGGCACGATTCTATCAAGACAGTGTTATGATATGGCTGTGATGTTGATCTGTGACGGTGACGGTTCGTTCGGTGATGACTGTGTCTAATGCTTAAAAAAAAGTGGAAACCCCGTGTGTAGGGAAACACTCAGAACAGAACAGACAAAGCGTGGACAGGTCGTGGATTGATGGTGCGGTCAGAAGTAGATAAGATACAGGGCAACAGCGCAACATGATTATGAACCAATCAAACCAAGCCAAACATTCACAAACAAGTGCATAGTAAGCATCCAGCTTACAGTCAGACTAACATACCCCTGGTATCAATACTCTGACATATTGCTGTGTGATCCTTACCATGCAAAGACTCAATATATGTACTAGAAGGTAAATATGAGCAGTTTGTACAGTTTATGCAAGAGAAATATAGTGAAAAACCTCAAATATGCGAAAATATGCAGTAGCATAGGTAGATGGAGATGTTTCATTGTAGAAAAGGATCCTGATGCTATTATAATGCAGCTATATAACTAGAATACTCTAAATATCCATAGGAAGAGGCTCCCCACCATCCTAGAGGGCCGGAGCTACAGGAAAAAATTTCCCAGGGTATGAACCACCAAGAGAGGGTAAGCACATAGCATCACAGGAACTGACCCTCTTAACACAGGCTTCTGATATGTTGTGTATACTATTGAAGGAATTCTGGGAATCATGTTTTCAAGTCTATATACCCAATGGTCAAAAAAAGCGAACCTGTTTTATGTTTTATGTTAGTATAGTACAGTAATTGATATAGGGTGCTCTAGGAGGTCAAATAAGGGCAGGAATGGGTTCATATATGTTTGTAATCATATTCTAAATACTCTAGAACAATATAATACCAAAGGGTCAAAAGTGCGAAATTGGTTTTGATATGTTTTTTATTATATATCACTTGCAAAGGCCCTGTAGCAGGCATTGGTACAAAAATAGACAGAAAAAGCGGTCTACTATGTTTTATTATATGTATATAACCTATACTACTACTTAACTACAAGCTGTATCTAATTGTAGTGTAATGGTGGGCCGGGGATGGATTGGGGAGGGTGTGGGAAGGGTTCATATTGTGGAGATACCCAAATTGGGCTATGTTTTGGGTGTTGCGGAGAAGTTCCCACGCTATATGGCTGAAAATGCGAACATGGTATATGGATCCTGTGTAATGTATCACCACAGGGACTGATGTATCATTGCAGTAGTGGCACCACTACAACCCCACTATGGCAGACTCTCACACTTATGTATCAGTATTTTTGTGACAGTGTCATGGTTGATACATCAGAATGACAGGATGTGGTGAAATTTCTTATCTGTTCCACTTGATCATCATTCCGTAGCTCATAGTACGGACAGACAACATCACTCCATACTGCCGACCTGCCCCTGATGCTCTGTCCGACCTCTCGCCTTCAGCTCTGCCTGCCGTAGCTCGACCTCGTCTTGCACGCGTTCAATCGACTTGAAATATTTGACTGTTTTGACATGCAGCTCTAAGTTGTGGTTCCGCAGTTTTATTCAGAATAAGGTGACAAGGGGTGGGACAAGAAGGGTGGGATGTGAAGTGAGGGGCGACGGGACGGCATCCAAAAACATATGTCAATCGAAGGTCAGCCATGTGCTTTATCAGAACGATCGCACGCACCGGCTGTAGCATCTTCATCGACTACAATCAGCGCCCAAGGGTGGAGCTGCAGCGCCGAGAGAGTCCACTACATTAGGAGTCACGTCAACGTGAGTTCTTGCGAAGTACTAGAAAAGGACCGACTTACAAGGTGGTTTACGCCGTCCTCTGTATGTCAGTGTACACCACGAAGTTGAAAACAGATAACCAATGAATGAGCCCGAAGATAGCCTGAAACCATGACTCACCAATAGCCTTGCTAAGAGCCAAGCTCTTCCTCTGGCCCGTAACCACAACCACGACTTCCCTTGCTTCAAGCACTGTGGCAACACCGACTGTAAGGGCCATACGGGGGACAGCAGCAATGTTGTTGTTAAAGAAGCGGGCGTTGGCGAGGATGGTATCGTAAGCGAGTGTCTTGATGCGGGTCCGGGAGGCGAGGGACGAGCCTTTAATAGGAACAAGCATGATTCAAGTGAGAGTGACAAGAAAACAGAACAATAATACGGTAGAGAAGACACGGGCGATACAACATCAAAGGAAGTGGAGCGAAGCGGCGAAAGGAACAATACATACCAGGCTCGTTGAATGCGATATGACCATCCTCGCCGATACCACCCAGGAAAAGCTCGATACCGCCGCACTGCTTAATGCGGGACTCGTATGCGTTGCATTCTGCAATCAAGTCTTCAGCGTTCCCATCCAGTAAGTTCACTTGGGAAGGGGGAATATCGACTGTGTATATGACATTAGTGCTTCTTCAGTAAAGATGACTGGACTGGACGGACTATGGGAGAAAAATTCGCGGAACATGAATGTGTGATAGGATTCTGAGTGGTCGCGAGGAATGCCGACATACTCGTCCATGTTGAAAGTGACGACGTGCTTGAATCTGGAGTCATGAGTGACTTCAAGTGTACATTCAGACAGTCCAGCACTCACGATAAGCTACCCTCCTTGACTTTGTTGATAAGGGCTTTATAGGTTGGGATAGGAGAGGAGCCGGTTGGGAGACCGAGCACGAAAGGTTTGCTAGCGGTTGGGGCAAAGTCATTGATGCTAGGGGGAAGGAATGAGTCATTGGCAAAGAAATATGGATATGAGGATACCGTTTGGCAATGTAATTGGCGACGTAGTCGCCGACCGTGGTAGGGTCGTCGCGGATGATAAGACCTGCAGAGACGTAGTTAGCACATCGAAAATGAATAGAAGGGACGTGAGCGGACGCATGGCAAACAAACTACAGTACTTGCTAGTGATACAAAGAGGGGGAAAAGGCGTCTGTATGAATTCCAACTTGAATTATAAGTGAGATCAATGTGTGTTTTTATCCTTAAGCATTGCATGCCCGCGGTGCTCTGGACTGCGCTCCATTCCGAAGATTATGTGAATCTGGAAGCCTTCGCATTCACTAGTGCCATGATCTGGCAGTGTCTTGGCCATGTGCTCAAACAATAATACACTTATGGATCACACGCTATCCCATGTCATGAGTCCTAATCGCTATCATCGCACCTTGTCAATTCTTAGAACGCGCTCCCGACCACAACGGATCCCATTCCGATACTACCAACCCCCTGCAGCCGTTCTGAACGTTAACCTTGTCAGCAAATACTCCAAGTGCCACTGCGCACGTTAAAAATTATTGGTCGCAGACTCGGACGAATCCAAGGATCGAGGAATGAGTACTGAGTCACTAGAATGATGATAGCCTCTCGCCGCAGCAATTCTTCGTCCCTCGGAGCTAGCCCGAACGGCCATATCCTCTCAGCTTCGTGAAGGAAGTGCATTTGATAGTGACTTTTCATTGCACCAGGTTGTGCCACGTTTATCTGTGTCATAAAGCAATATCCACGCATGCTAAAGCTACATCCTATTCAGCACACAAGAGATCTAAAGGAAAATTCCAGGTTTGGCAGCTGCCAGCCCTGGTCCGTGCTACCGTAAACACCATCCTCTTGCAGGCCACTAGCGCATCGAAGTGGTGAACTAGTGCCGTGCGGTAGCCCCATTCACGTGGACCTCACAACGTCATACATCAAGCACGTCACTAGTACGCCCTTTACCAAAGTCTTCTTGTGTGTAATACAGACACACGTGTCGACCACCGGGTGTTTCAAGCTTTGCTATTTCAGACACGTGTGTCGCAGGGTCACTGGGCGTCAATTGTTCACACATGCGTGTCGCTCGCCCTCCGGAGGTCGAGGTTTCAAACAGTTGATTAGACAAATGCGTCGCGTTGGCACCTGCCCACCGGATCGAGGTTTCTGAGGTTTTCTTCCAAGCACTTCACTCGTTGTGTTGCTCTATATAGACATTTGTGGCCACAATTCAGCGGCTTCAAGCTTCAACCACAATACCACCTCTCCATATTCTTTGCCAATTTACATAATGGATGGGTGGTGTGATAGTTTTGACTTATCGCAGTCTAAGCGATGGTCTTGATATCCATTTGCATGTCAGTCCCCGCATTGTATTCGCACAGAACAGGTACCTGGTGTCTGTATACTTTGCTGGTGGATTTCTCCAAGCCCTGTAGCATTTAGTGGTATGAGCTATCGTCTTAGCTCATACATAATTACTCATCTTACTCATCTACCCTGCAAAGGTGTTTGGCTTGTCTGAGAATGCAAAGTCCGACCAGTCACATCTTGGAGCCAATGTCGCTGAATACAGAACTCGGGCTGACTCGAATAGTCTTCGGTATCTTCCTGTCAAGGAAAATTATACGGTAGGGTAGGGTATACGGCTATGATTAAGTAGATGAAGCACAGAAAATGTTCATGTCCCTGACGTTGAAGCAAATCTTGCGACGACGAGCGCGGTCCCTATCGATGACAGTAGATTGACCTATAGGACAGTTAGCGTCAAGAGAGGGAAATATAATATTAGATTTGCCTGATTGTTTGTCAATAAATTGAGTCCGCTAATAACTTTAACAGTGTCTTTACGCCCACGATCAGGTTCCGCAGAATGGCCAGCAAGAATGAGCTTTTTGTCGACCGAGTAACGCGTGCGCTGTAGGGTCGCTCCGAGGAACGAATCTAGCTAGTGTTCCGCATCAATACACAATGCGGTTACGACACGAGTTAAATCTTACCAAGCTCCCGCCAGCACCCGCTACACCACCCCAGAATACGAGTGACGGAAGAATAGACATCCAACTGCTCTTGCAGTGTGTATTCTCTACAATGAGTGAAATGAACATTGTTATGCCCATGGACAAACCGCCAACTAAGCTGGCAAGTGTCCCGCCGAGTGAAACACCGCCATTTGTACCGGGTGGAACAGTTTTCAGCGTCGTGATAAGGATTGGCGGGCGGGAAGAGAGGATACCGAGTTCGGACGCGAGAGTATCCCCCAGGCAGCAGGCAAAGTGGCTGGTGGAATGGTATTTATAGGCCAATGAACAAGAGACATCACGTAGAAGGGTGGAGCTTACCCAAGTGCCACAAACATCAGCGCGCGACTCAATCCACTTGATACCGTTGTGTCCAATGGGCACCATTGACCATCTTGGTATGGTACACTCTCTTGCAACATTGAGCCTGAGTGAATGTAAGAGTTGACCAGACTCCACGGTAACATGTCAGGCGCAAAGGCAAGACACCATAATCCACTCGCAAGAAACGCGGTGAATGAGTTGCAGAGAACTTGGGCGCCAGATCGGTAGCCAGCATCTTGATAGTCATCTTCAAGCTGAGCTTTTCGCTTCTTGCCGTCTAATTAGTGGTTAAAGAACATGCCAGTGTGGTGCTCGTTTGGTTAACACTTACATTTGGTGGCTCTGGACCCGATCAAGTAAAACACGATGAGAGTGACCCCAATGGTTCGCACAGGCACTGCAAGAATGCTGAAGCCAACCACGAAGGCGGTCACTGCACCAGAGAAAGAGAGCGATCGCGAGCGTAGTCCATGTACACTGAGCAGAGTAGCGATAATCAACGGTATCAAAGGGATGGGTGCCATGATGGTCAGCAAGCGAGGGCTCGTCCGAGCAATTTGCGACGTTCATACAATGTTCCCATTACATAAATGACCAAGAGCAGCTTTACATAAAGTCTGATAAAGACCTCGCGTTCTCTTCCGGAACGTCATCAATATTCCGTCGTGCAATTCTTGCATTTATGAAGAATGGATCGACGATATAAGTATGGAGGAGCTTTGGATACATAAAAGTATAGTCCATAATGCGTATGCGTGTTACTGGATATGCAACATTTTTGGTTAGGGCGTACGATAGAAGCAAAAGACATAAAAGCAGATATGAATACCAATCTTGATAATTGAACATACATCATGACATGAAGATGGTGACCGCAAACAGGCGTGAGCATGTAATCAGATTTCTGGAAGTCAAAATCCAGGGTATCTAGAGAAAATTAGGGCATGCAAGCATTCATGACGTGAAGATTTCTGAATCCTAGCGCCAAGCAATCATCCAAGCTTGAGGCATTCGATATCGCAGAGCTTATATTCGGATGTATACTCAGCCAGAGATGCGTCACCTACGCAATCGAAGAGGCAGTAGACACTCCGTTGACCTGGCTGAGCGCAGCGTCCGCCTTTTGAAGATCGTGCTCGCTAAGGCTCTTGAACGCCCCACCGCCGGGCGTGCTTGCCCCAGACATCACAGATGACGCACGCGAGCGCACTTTCATGACGAGAGGGCTGAACAGAATACGTGAGTAGGACACCAGTAGACACGTCGAACGCTTACAAGGGGTATTCGTCCTCTTCGTCTTCCCCTGTACGCGACCAATGGCCCCTGTAATCACTCGTCTCCAAGCGTTGCATCTATGGCACAATCAGTACATCCCACCTCGCCTTAGAAAAAATAATACCTACTTCCTCTGTAAGTGTTCCAATATCGCCTGGTGTCGCGAGCCCTGAAATTCTGAGCCTCGGACTGGCTTGGACAGAAACTGGGAATTCTCCAAAGCCCCACTCCACATCTTCCCCGTTATCCTCATCAGCGCCAATGAATGCGTCAGGATAAGCCCTCCGAAGCGCAAGCATCCGAGCCTTCTCATACTCAAGACCCAGGTTCTTCCAGTCTAGAAGTGGCGAGAGCCTCTCGACGCGGTTTCGTTGGTTGATCCGCTGGCGCCGCGTTTTCTTGACAAAATCAAACATTGAGTTCGCGAGCGCGTTGACGCTGTCGTCAATGGAGGTGGTGCGTCGGTCGATGATGTAGATACCCTCATCAGAGGGATTATGAATCGAATCCTCCATAAAACACCCAAATCCAGAGAGGTTTGTCGTGACACTAGGGATACCCATCTACTCGAATGAGCTTGAATCACACAATATAAGGGATACACACATACCTACGGTGCACTCCGCGGGGGTATATCCCCAAGGTTCATAGTAGCTAGGAAATACACCCAGATGGCAACCTCGCACGAATTCCTCATAATCGAGACCCAGGATCGGGTTATTTGAATTCAAAAATTCGGGTGAAAGATGACCTTGACGCGGTCTCCCGGTGTGTTGAAGAGACGTACGCGACGCAGCTGATTGAGGATCGGGTCATTCGAATCATCTGCCATATTGTGTGTAACGATCGGGGGAAGAGTGTGTCGCTTGAGTGCGAAAATGCGACGTTTCAAAAGGACTTGATCCTCTGCACTTAGGAGGTCCTCTGGCGCGACCACTGTGCGACCCTCGCCGTGGAACCGCGCGGCATGCTCGAACAGTCGTGCTCCGACACGGGCCTGTACGTCGGTGACAGTATCGCGCAGCTGCTTCATGACAGCCTGACCCTTGAGGGCCTCAATGGTATAACTATTGGTAGCAGCGGGCATGATGATGAACGCGACGACTGTAGTCTTGCTCTGACTCTGCTGGAGGCGGTGATTGAGACGAGCAAGAGACTCGATGAACATATCGACACCCTTGTTACGGTACTCATACCGACCGGCTGTGAACATCTGGTGGACGTGATTAGTTAGAGAGATACAGAAGAGCGACACCACGTACGTAGATGGTATTTTCGAGATCGAAATCGTAGTGACCATAGAAATGCCCACGAACGAACTCATTGATTTTCTCCTTGGAAGTCGCATGCAGATTCTGGAACTCGTGCATAGCCTGGAACTTGACCACGTTCAAGCCATTTGGAAGGACACCATCTGGCTTTCTTTTCAAGAGATGCTCGCTCTCCCATGCGGTAATTCCGCTGACGGTCGTAAACACATCCGCGCAGTGTGCAGCAGCACGTTCGATGCAGTAGCGGTGGTATATGCCACGCTTGCCAGCTTCGTGGTCAACGTCAAAGTAGGAAAGGTTATTGTAGAAGTCGACGCTTCCAGCACAGAGATAGCGACCGAGCAGGGTTGCGTGTGTGGTAAAAACGGTGGTGACAGTCGATATGACGTTTTCGGGCGAGGGGGATGGCAAGTCCTGCCTGCCATTCGTGGAAGTGGGCGACTACAGCTGTATGAGCTTTGTGTGCAACATACTGGGCGTTGATAAGCAGGGATTGTGTCAGCTGGAGCAAATTCAACGCGTACCTCGCCGAGAAACCATGCAACAAGATAACCAAAAACGATGGCCTCGTTTGTCTCGTGGTCACTGGGGGGAGATGGAATGCCTGCAAGATTCCAAAGATCGGCCTTCCACTCGTCAATACGGTGATATTGGCTTCCCGTATCGAAGAGTAGGACACGGGGAGCACCCTCTATAAGCCATCGACCATAAAGACATTTAACACCCTGTGCTCTCATAGATTGGAGTGTTGCGACTAAAGCAGGATCAGTGGGCTCCTGCGTTTCAACCTCCATAGGAGCTGTCTTGTAAATGAGGGGACCAATGAGGGTGTAACGATCACCGTACGTCTGCATGGTCACGGGGACCTTGGTCTTGATGACGGTGTATATGCCTCCAACTTTATTAGCAACCTCCCAAGCACATTCGAAGAGGATTGGGTTCTGGACATCACGCTTCACGGGATCGTCAGGCATGACGATGGCGAGCGATCTGGGAGGCACGACATCTGCGGAGATGGAGCTGGCCATGTTATTGGGTGATTCCAAAGTTGAGCAAATGATTTTATAAAGCTACGTCTTATAGGACTGACCTCATACCCACGTGACCCTTATCTATTTCCCAGTGGAGCCGGAAGACAGCACCGACATAGCGAGTTTAGATATGATATTGACAAAAAATTAGAGCCGTGCATCCGTAACTAGATCATCTGCTACCATGTCCAGCTCATTCGATCTCCATGTTCAGACAACTATCTCACCTCACAATGGTCAGGCATACCATGTAGAAACATATCCTGCTTCTAGTGATCTAGACCGCACTCTCGAAAGTGCAGCACAGTCTCAGAAAGAGTGGATCAAGACTACACTGGACGAACGTATCGCGAAAGGTCGCAAATTCATCGTCCGTGCGCTCTTAATAAACTCATGTTTGCGGAACCACATTACACGCCCTCTAGGAGAAATTCTCTGCTTTTGCTAATCGCGAAGCACCAGCAACCTATGATCATGGTCCCCTTGGACATCATAACCTTGCTGAAGAGCTATGCAATCAGATGGGCAGGTGCATATCTTTACGCGTAAACGTTGCGAATGTACTGATTCGGGGCGTACATAGACCTGCCGATCAGTGTTGGGGGGAGTTTAGAGGATTTATACAGCGCGCAACCTATATGGTCAACATTGCCGAATCGTGTCTCTCAGACGTGACTTTTTCAGATAATCAACCTGGCTTCAGTCGCTCAATCAAGCGCGTCCCCCTCGGTGTCATTTTCGTCATCGCTCCATGGAAGTGAGTATATTCAATCCTGAAGATACTCAAAGACTCATCTGTTCCAGCTATCCATATCTTGTCATGATCAATTCCGTGCTTCCTGCGCTCATCGCCGGAAACGCCGTTATTCTGAAACCTTCTCCTCAAACGCCTCTCACAGCCGTACGATTCAAGGAAGCTTTAAATGACGCTGGATTTCCAGCCGATCTCATACAAGTCGTGCATCTTTCGCCGCCCCTTACTCGATATGTTGTGCAGCATCAACTAGTCGATTTTGTCGTGTTCACAGGCAGTGTGGCAGGAGGAAAGGCGATTGAAACGGCAGCCGTTGCTGCTGATGGATTCAAGGGCGTTGGTTTGGAGGTGCCGTATTCATTTGTCGCAAGTACCGAGTTGCTAAGTCAAAGTACAGCTCGGAGGAAAAGACCCGGCATATGTTCGTGCAGATGCAGACCTGAAAGATGCAGTGATACAGCTAGTTGATGGTAAGTCCACAAAATGTTTCACCGTGCTGCTTTCTTACCAAGGTACGCAGGCGCAATGTACAACGCCGGGCAGAGTTGCTGTGCAGTCGAGGTAAGAGATTGCGTTCAACATCGAAGTAAGACTTACCTGAGCTGAACAGCGGATCTACGTTCATGAGTCCGTGTATGACAGCTTCGTAAATGAATATGTCAACGAAACCAAGGCAAGTCGTGACCCCTCTGGAATACCTTGACGTAGCTGGAACGTAAATCCAGAAACTCGTACTGGGGGAACCCACGAGTAAGGGAACGACGCTCGGTCCTGTGATTAGCATCACCAGCGCAGAGAGAATTCGCCAGCAGGTTTCTAGTGCAGGCAAGTGTTCCACAAATTGTACTGCAGCTGGCTGATCGTACCGTAGTGCAAACGGGCGCAAGAGCACTGATACCCGAAATCCTGTATCCAAAGGCAGAACCGTGAGTCAACGTTCGTTCAATAGAAATGGGTGTTCAGCATTTTCCAGAGGCACCGCATTTGTTGCGCCCCAAGTCCTGGTCGATGTGAACCACTGTGAGTTTGTTGTATCTTTGTGTCCTTTGATATTGTCCTGAGGTTCCAAAAACAGCGATGGACGTCATGAAGGTCAATTTCCTTTTTATCGTGAAAAGCCTTGTCTAATCTTGACGCAGGAAGAAACATTCGGACCCATCATTGGCATCCAGAAGGTGATTTGATTGGTGTTGTCTCTAAAGATCTGCAATAAGCTTCAACAGGTTTCATCTGATGCAAAAGCGATTGAGCTCATGAACGACTCGGAATACGGTCTTACCGCTTCCATCTGGACGAAGTCATTGGATGACTTCAGCACCCTAGCAGACCAAGTGCAAGCTGGAACAATCTTTCTCAATAGGTGCGAATTCCTCATCCAAATCACTGGTACAAGACGCTGATTCCTATGCTTCAAGATGCGATTCGCTCGACCCAGCCTTGGCCTGGACGGGGATTAAGAACAGTGGACGTGGCGTCAGTCTGAGCAAATTCGGTACGTTTCCATTGACGCAGCTCCAATTGTTGAGGTCCTCATGTAGTCACAGGATACGACCAACTCACGCGGGCGAAATCCATCAACATGCGGATTAACACAGCTTGATCAGATTGGACCTCCACAATATTAACATCAGCTGAGGTGCACTACTGAGATAAGTCTCCATACAACGAAGGGAAGTAGGATATGATAAAGAAGTTACAAATATCCCAATTTCCGAATCAAATTCAATCAACAATGTCTTCTGGATGCCTGTAGAGAAATCCTGTCAGCTATGAGTTAACGCATACGATGGATGCAAAACAATGGTGGATCAGGACCCTCAAGCGTAAATAGAGGGCCAGGGAAATTATCTCCAACGTGCGGACACTCGGTCTGGTGCACAGCAATACAATCATCACAAAAAAAAAGTCGGCAAAAGGTATAAAATCTCACCTGTGAGAGCCCATCGATCATCAACCAGGGTGTTGGGGACAACAAACAGCTATGACACCCAACCAACCAACTCGCAATTTTTATCGACTTTGCAGCTGCTGACGTAAGATGTTCGCACGCAAGCTTGATACGTCACACAGCTGCGCGATCGTGATATCTATGATAATCTTCGAGAAACCCGGGCAGCCACTGGTTCATAAGGCGCGGAAGAGTTCTCCCAGCGTCTCGCAGTGTGAAATTGCTTGCACACCTCGTCCCAAGGTCCCGCCCGGCACACAACTAAATCCAACCGTGTGGTCTAGACTCGAGGATCAGACAGCTTCGGACATTTGGGACGTGCTGCCGGAGATCGGTTCCTTGGAGATTGGGCGAGCGAGCAGTAGCTGGGCGCCACTAGGAGAACTCCTATGTGCAGGATAATGATGGCATTACTAGTAGAAATGGGAAGCCTTGGTGTGTCGACGAGGTGCGAAATCAAGTACTTACTTATAATACCCGTGGTTGGCACTATGACTATACATATCAGATTTGCATGCAACCATGCACGTCCCGGGGCAATGTGTTTGGTCTCACCAGCCGTGTCAGTCAGATAATATTAATGTGCGGCACGTATGAGTTATAGTACAGTGTGAATCGTGAATGGTGTGGTTAGGATATACACTGCAGTGCACGTATCTAAACCTAGAATTAGAATCGGTTGCGCTTTCTTTGCTGCTTTATCATTGCATCCACCTGCATGCCCCTGCGAGAGATCCATCAGTCCTCAGTAAAACACATAATAGGTTGAACGGCTTGATGATTGTAGCAGATAAAGGTGAAAACGAAAACGAATAAAATAGAACTCACTTCCGTCCTTTCATTCTCGGCTCTTCGTCTACATCCATCGCGTCTGCCAAATCAACGCCTCCTCGCATCATATTCCCACCAGCTGTCAACGGTCCTCGCTTTTTCGTGTCCTTGGATACATCTTTGAGAGTAGCATTATATACCCTATCGTGCTCTTCATTATCCACTGCAACAGCTGCGCTGTAAGAAGCAATCTGCGCGAGCTTATTGTCTAACGCGGAAAGGACTGAAGCGGTTGTCGAAGCCCTAACAACACCATGATTAGTCGGGACAAGACGAGCTTGAATAAAATGCACCATGTCTTTAGCGCCGCAAGAACTGCCTCTGCCTTTCCAGGCTCGAGGTCTCGTCCCATCGTGTACTCAATCTCGAACTGCTGCTCCTTCTGGTCGAGCTTCCCGCGGAGAATGTCGAGATATATCGCATCGATAATGAGGTCCTCGAGGTCGCGAATAGTGGGCATTTGCAATTCTTGCAGGAGGAGAGAGTATGGGAGAATCTGTAAGGGTAGTGTTAGTGGACTAATTGTTGAGGTATGCCTGGACATACGCGTCTGTTGGCGGCAAGCGATACGATGGAGAGGTGCTTGAGCTTGATTATTTGAGCTTGGTTTAGTTGAGGCAGCGAGTCCTTGTTCGCTGAATGACAGTCAGCACGAATCATAGTATGAGACGATGATCCACACACCAAGGTAATCCTTGTACGTCCGATACGAGAATACCTGCAGCAGGGAGAAGAAAGGAGCATGCTGATCGTTGTTTGCCAGCTGTTTCGCGGAATGCAGAATGCAGATAAGGAGTGGCAACCAGAGATGCCATACGACATGACATACCTCCTGAATATTAGGGAGCTCAAGGAGTTCGGCAAAGACAAACACGCCTTGGGCTGAAGTGGCATCCTGGATAAGTTTCGCTGCTGCTGCGCCCTTGGCTGACTTTGAGATGAGAAGGAATGGCTCGAGCTTTGCATCAAAGTTCGTTCCTAGCTCCATCTCCGCGTTCAAGTGTTCAAAGTAGCTTCATCAATCCACGATTTCAAGTTCTCGTTATTGGACTCCCCGTGAGAAAATATGCCAAGTCAGGTCAATACCATTGCGATACAGATTTTGATAGCGACAAATCACAGATTCAAGTAGAGAAAGCTAAAAGTACATGACTAGATCTCCAGACTCAATTACTCCTGACTTGATTTATTTCTTGGCACCTGTCTCCTTGCCAGTGGTAGAGGCTTGCTGAGATGCCTCGATACGGACGGACTTAGGTTCTTGCCCCGGAGGCGCCTTCGGGAAGGTGACATTCAGGACGCCATTGTCCATCTTCGCCTGAACTTGTTCATGCTGGGGTTGCGACAAGCATGTTACATCAGCGACAAACAGTTCATCGTTATGCGTGATCGTACCTTAGTTCCCTCCGGGAGCTGCAGGGTTCGAGCGAAGCGTCCGTAAGTGCGCTCGCGCACCACAAACCGACCCTCGTCAGGACTAGCCTCGGTTTTCTTCTCGCCTGAGACGGTCAGGCGATCATTACGCACTTCAACATTGACAGTCCCCCTGAGCCATGCCGGGGAGTTCGAACCTCGCCACGACCTGGTTATCTTTTTTCTCAATGAGGTCCATCCTGTGTATTCAAAGATGTAGGCGCAGATTATCGTTCTCGTACAGCCAGCACGTACTTGGGGCGGATTGTTGTGGGGCGAGACTCGTCAGAGTCGGGCCGGAAGCGTGAAGTAAACGCATCGTCAAAAAGACGATCGAATTCTGTGAATGGGTCGTACAAAAATTGTGTGAGCGCCATATTTGGGAATGACAAGAATTTAGTGTGATGATGAGTGCGATGACAGCGGTGGTTGGCTGGCTCCAGCAATTGAGGACGTCTTATATGTCGCCCCTAAAGGAACCCACGTTGACGGGCGTTGCTCCTGTAGGCTTGCCTGGGTTATTAAACCCATGGTCGTGTTGGCCAAGCCGATCATCCGGGTTTAACCTTATCACCAGAGAAACCTGACTGCTACAGCTCGAGGAACTTAGATAAAAAATCTACGCGACTAATCACTTTCTCAAGTGAATCTTGAGTGCTGAAGGAAGGGATACGCACTGAAACATGAGTGATTTTCCTGACCCTGACCTAGTATGGCGTTTTTACCGTCAGCTCCAGCTTTGCATGTAGACTGCCATCAGATTCTACATATTTGGTGTTGCTACAGCAAGACAATCAATTCAAGGAGAAGAGTCGTAAAACACGTGAACTGGATGAAAACAACTGCTACGGGCCACTTCCTGCGGCACTGATCAAACTGAGGATGTTTAAGGGAGAAGACTCACTCGTTCATCACCCAATCACCCAATCATTTCCAAACTACTTTGGAGATCTTGCCGAGTTCGATGCCCGGGTAACTGCAAGATATACGTATTAGCTAACAAGCACAGGATAATCGCACAGGAACAATAGTAACCTGCATACATGTTGGCTTCGAATGAGTCGAAACAATAAACCTACCTATCAGGTACCAGCTCAGGTTGCACGATGAAGAATTCATTTCTTTGCGTAGAGGAGCCGGAGTCACACAATCAGGTAGCCCTCTGTGCGCCTCTATTAGAAGGACAGCCTCTGGATGCACTAGGGGGCTGTGCTCAGGAAGACAAAACGCAGCACGCCAAATCCCCTCCGCCTTCGGATACCAAATCGAGCTGCATAAAAAATGCGTGGTCGTATACCGTCATACATGCAAGTAGGAAAAGCCAACATCCGAATGTTGGGAAATGAATTTATCAAACGCCCAAAGGCTATTTACAATCGCCCAATACAGCGCCGTGTGTTCCTCGAGATCGGGTTGTTGCAGGAGGTTGGAGAACTCTGCTGTTGGGAGAGCAGCAGTGCGTGAATTGACAATTGGCGTGACAGAAGAAGGGGTGTAATTTTGAGAGGAGACAATGTCACGGATGCGAGATAGAACCGTGGCACGTCAAGCATGATACGTATGTGCGCGTTGGTGCGAGCGATTGGCTGGAGAGCAGGCGACGAAGAAGGAAAACGAAAAACGTGGTAAAGGTGACACTCGAGTTCGCATGGGGGGGGGGGGGGGGGGGCTCAGGGCTGGCTGCAGAAGTTGAGCCTGGCGCTGTTCAGGACTTGGTAACAGTGTCTGAACGACGTGAATAAGAAGTGGTGGTTGCGTATATGATCGACTGGTCTCTGAGACAGTATAATCAAGAGGAAAAGGCATGTTAGACAGAGCCATGTTCTTTCCAAAAGGGGATTAGCTGCCCAATGTCATTCTCGGCCTCGAATCCTCGTATTCTTCTCGTCGAACCAACGTCGAACTGGTACAGTTTTGGACCAGCAGACACCTCACAGTTGGCGCGAGTTCCGATCGAAGGCTAACGTAGGCGATTAAGATCGTGAGTAATGGTATGTACACAGGAACAACGTTAATTAATTATGATCGAGAGATATTTTGATATTGCAAACTTGAACTTTCGTACTCTGTCAAAAACAGCCGACTGCGATCATTCATCATGAACCTTCGCCAGACATCAGCAAGTGATTACAACAGAAGGGTGGAACAACGCACGTTAGCAGCTCGTTAACATAATCCCTCACTAGTCCGACACTCTCCGCGTCCATCGTAGAACTGGCGACCATCTGTGGTAAACTCACTAAGCCAAGCAACTCATCAGTTGACGCTGAGTGTTTCATGTAGATAAGATCGCACCAAGCATCCTAAGCAAATGTTCTGCTCCGTATATGGCACTCATGTCTTTCTCCTGGCCAACCTGCACCTTGGGACCCGTGACATACTGCTTGCGGATCTCGGCATATTGTGGACGCTCAAAGCGGTAGAGAAGGTTTGCGCCGAGTGAGCGGTCAAAGTAGACTTGCAGCCCTGAAATTATGGTTGGGAGGACGAGTTCAGGCTCGCGAAGGCTGGAAGACAAGATGGTGCTTGAGTCAGTAGAATATTGAGTACTCTTGAATGAGGAACTGACGTTGTGCTTTTCCCGAGCTCTATCACATAATCTTTAAACTCCTGAAGGATCTCAACGACTGTTGGGCTTCGTGGTACGGTTACAAGCTTCCGGTTTGTCAACATCCACCTAACGCGCAAAAGTAACACGATCCTACCTGACTATTCTTTGTGATCGCCTCCCAATCATCCACAAGCAGTACTTTCAGCACCTCCGGGACGTTGAGTTTCATCTCCGGCTTCTTGTTGCTATCATCCTTTTATAAAAACGACATCAGCGCCACCGCAAAAAATACTCCAGGAGACAAATTTGTATAAAAACACAAACGCACCTCCTCTCTCCCTCTCTTTGTTCCTCTACCGTCCTTGCGCCCAAGCCCGCCACCACGCGAGGAGCTACCGTCCTTCATCATACCCCCGCCATGGGCCTTCCCTTTTGAGGACGACCCCGAGGTAGACGCAGCCGCGCTGGCTTGCGCCATCAATGCCTTCTGCAGCTGCACATTCGTATCATTGAACTTGAGCAGTCGTGTGATAGGCACCCATTCATCCCACCTAGCCAACGGTGAGCGACAAAATGGCCCAAACACAAACACAAAGGATGACGCACGTCTGCTTCCACCCCTTATAGTGCACGAAGAAATGGGGACCGACTGTTGAGAGCTTGGTGTTGGTTTCGTCCCACGTCTCTGCTTTCAGTATCTTAGCCTCGTAGACGAGGGGGCCATGATAGCATAAGATGCGCTCGCTGACTGTGAACGATAAAGACATTCGCTGCGCAGGACTTTCGTACACTCGGGTTGGTTTGGTGGTTTGAAAGGTCAGGTGTTTATGTAAGATGGCCCTGAGGTGCCTATCCTTAGAATTTGCACATTTTCCGACACAAGTAATCACTAGCACTAAGCAGCAGATGATATAGTATTCCAATGATCCTTAAGTATGGCATAGCAGGGACGACAGCAAGTAGTAAAGTATGAGACACTCCTAGAAACCAAATAACGTAAGAAATAAAGAGGACCTTCAAGAACAAAACCACATCCCCACATCTCCCATGCAATTCCGTAGTGCAGAAGCATTGTAGCCTCGAGCTACGCTTCCGATTTTGAAGCAGAGATGAACGCGGGCAACATCAGCATGGAAAATTCTGGGAGGAATTTGTTCAGCACAAGACGTCCTGATAACGGCCGGCCCATGGTGAGACAAACCTAAGCTTGCTGAACAATCGCTGTCGGCCACTTAGAGAAAGCCTGGCCAGTATCAGGCCGGCGTCATCATAAGTGCCTCACAAACGAGGACAACGTAACAGCGGCTGCATCTGATCAGAGGGTTTCGTCATGCCAATTCATGAGTGCCGCCACGTGTTCTGCTCGAAGGTCTGATCAACAAACAAATGAATATGTTGATTGACCACTCGGGTTTCATAAAACGAGAGTGTACTCACGGCTAGGATATGACCACCCCCGTCTTCATTCCCCATTATCGTCGCGCATTACACGCTTCACAGAATCTCTTCGTGGTCCGCCTTGGGGGTAAGGTCCAATCGTACACCTCATCATACTCTATCTTCATTTTTTTCGCCAGCCCTTTGAACAAATCTCGGAGTCCTACGTAGTCAGGGAGGTCCTCGAATTCGAGCCCCCTTGCATAGTTGAAGAAAATTTCGAACTCCACAGGAAGACCCACGGTGAGAACCGATAAAGCCTCGAGCTTCTTGTCTCGTATAGCATCCCACGTCTCAGCGACTGTAGCGCCTTTGATTCTCCGCCACGGTAACGTGCCCCGCAGAAAGTAAACCAGCATGTAAGCAAGAGATTCTAGGTCATCACGCCGAGAGCATTCTTTACCAAGCCATGAGGTCAACTATGGCCATTTTGACAGCCGACTGCAACTCACCGATGCCGTGATGCGCGTTGATAGATGCAAAGAGGGATGTACCCACGCCATGATGGTCGTCCTGTCGATACGGGATATGGGCGCTTGTCTTTGGGTCTCGAAATTTTTTGGCGAGCCCGAAATCGATCACATTGACCAAATGTTCTGCGCGGTCTGTCCCCATCACGAAGTTGGCAGGTTTAACATCGCGGTGAACAAAATCACGCGAGTGGATAAACTCTAGGCGCGATAGCTGGGTTGTTGGGAAGGCGTCAGCAATGCTGAGAGAAAAAGGCGGAAAAGGCAAGTCCGACACAGCTTGGCGTCATAAAAGATGCTCTAGGCCACAACATGCAGATGCAGGACGCGCAACAGTGGATAGGACATACACCACGCTTGAAGCGATACTACATATAAGAAAGAAGACTCACTAGCTGATCCACAAGCTGGAGCACGGTTTTCATTGTGAAGTGACGATTGCACATCTTGAAGAGGTCTTCAAGGGATGGGCCTAACAGATCGATCACCATAACATTGTAATCGCCGTGCTTTCCCGACCACATGATCCATGGCACGCCAGGGCCACCCATGAGGGTCTTGTAGACCTTGGACTCCTGCTTGAGGGGACTGTTGCGTGCGATAGCTGGTTCTAATTTAATTGCAACTTCCTTCCCTGCAACTGTATGAACTCCAAGAAACACTGTGCCTATTTGAATATGATATGGAATCAGGGGGACCAGCGGCAGACGAGCAGAGACAGTGAGTTACCACATCCTCCAATGGCGATTTCCTCTTCAAGTCTGTACTTTCCACCGAACATGAAATCCATGATAACTTCCTGTAAGAAAGATACTAAGCTCGACGACATCAAGAATGATGAGCAAGGTAATTAGCACCTCAAGATGATAGTTGTCCTCAAGCTGCCCAATATACACGAGATGAATGTGGGGCAGAGAGACCCAGAAGTGGCGTATTCAATTGAAAGTTCGGTTTGTGGATGCTTATGTCAGTCGGCATTTCGGCAATGACCTCCACAGTCCTTCCTGAATTAGAAATCACGAGACCGCGTCGCGACGCGTCACGCCTTGTATCTCACACACTCTTTTTAGACTAAATCCGCAGAGCACCCACTGTGAGGCACTAACACACTTTTGCGTAGCTCAGTTCTCTCAATGCTGTCTCACTCGCTGTACATACTGCTGATATGATCCTGCAATCGCTCGGTATGTCCATGCACGGTATTCTCGTCCCCACAGCAGTTACTTAATCACTGCCTTGTGAGAAAGCAGTACGTGCGCCTTCTTTTGCTGATGGTGCGTATCGTACATTACCGTGACGGTGACACCATTCTAACGCCATCAGAAACAAGAAGGGTTAATTATAATAAGAGCGACACCTTGGCTGACGCCACACCTCCGCTTCTGCAGGTTAGGCTGTTCTTCCCCCACTACAGCACTCTCCGTTCGACACCGTGCTTTTCTTCGATCGGCCAGCCGTATCTTTGAACTCCAGCAGGACGTGCATTTGAGCAATGGGACTCCAGTATTCCAAAAAGGTTTGTCGACCTTTTACTCCACTCAAACACATGCGCAGTAATGTCACTAGCTTGAACGACGGCGAGCTAAGCTGTCATCCCAAAGTTTGTGGTACCCGATCGGGTCACCCAGGCACCTAATCTCGAGGGGGCATTGACAAAAGCGGGTGTCCTAGACACAATTTCGGCGGGCGGCTATAAGGAGGCGGGACATTTTACTTATGTTCAAATCTGAAACATGACAGTCCAGCAAAGGATCACGAAGAATCGCAGCTCAGCGCTCACCCGCCGTCCGTTTGGCGGCAGCGAAAGCTCGAGCACCACACAGGTTTTTAAACCCGCGGTGATGCGTGAACTTCTGACTATTCTCTCGATATACGATACCGCTTCCCTGTAAGCGTGCTCAACATATTCTACGTACGTATCCTTGAATTCGTGACGGACTGCTGGGCACTACGCGCCCAGATGTGATTCAGTACTGTGATCATCTACGGGCACGACCCCGCAATATACCGTCGAACTGTTGGAATGCAAGAGGTTCATGGAAGTTCCGCTGGGTTTCGTAGATAACCCAATTCGTTACAAGTCTAATGATAATAACTCTCGAGTCAGGCAAGAACACGCTTATCGACCCAGTATTCCTTTCTTTCATTTGTCACATCACGGATTTGATCTCGTTATTATCGCACTGTTTGCACCTCAGCAGTTCTTTCCACAACGCTGAGTACAGTTTACGTTTTCATTGCACGCCGTCTCTTACTCACACTGTTTCGTCTCTAGACTTGTATCTTAGTTTCAACTTACATTAATGAACACGATCACGAGACCAATAAAAACCTGCAGGTTGGGGAACTGCGAACTTCTCAATAACGAAGAATGAAAACATTCGCTGGCGTGATGCTCCTATGAGTGTTATGGCTATGAGTGTTATGTAACTCAACACTCTTTCCAAAAGCGACGTTGTTATGTAGTGCGGAGCTATCTCTTACATAGCATAAGTACACGGTATAGCACTTAGTTGCATAACATCATGGTACTTAGATCCATCTGATGCAGAAAAAATCCAATCGCGGTTGGTACCGCAGGAAAATGCCGGGGCGCGTAGCTTTCGAATAGCCTGGTCCAAATTCAATCCGTTTAGCCTATTATTGCGAGCAGAGTTACATGAAGGTTTCGCATGGGGTAAGTAGAGGGGGTCATGTAATGTGTATTGGCTACTTCTCAAATTGCTCCTTTACGAACTGCTTGATAAGAGTTGTGATTTCCCGTTTCACGGAGAGAGGCACGCTTGCTAGGGGATGATGGTAGGCGTCAGTGACGCTGGCAAATGATCAAGTGGAGATAAGCACTTTGCGCATGCGATAACAGCTCCTGCAGGATCGTCTGAAGGGAAAGCGGATCCATAGTTCTGCTGTTTTCTATTTGATTACATGTTGATTTTGGGATTAGGCATCAAGCAACAATAGCAAGATAGGCATACCTTTGGCACGGTGCAGAAGGTCATCTGTCCATCCGCTTTCAGACAACTTAGAGGACAGGAGATGCAATATTCTAGATTGTGGAATGTTCAGTGGCTATGAAAGATATCGAACAAACACCCACCGATCCCATTCTCCATTCTCGATCATTCGACGGTGAACTTCTGCATACAGCGTTTCAACCTCGGAGGTCGATTTGGACATGGCAGTTCCTCGATGCCTAATGTTTCAATAGAGTACGGTATCGACCATGAGCACCAAACCCAAGTGAAGGGATATAACCGTCACTGGAGATTGTGGCACGCGCTTAAGAATTTTTGGACCAATGCAGGATGCGAAGTCCTTGACTACGACTGGAACAATGCAACGTTTCAATCCCAACAAACGTGTCGTGTGTATGTGCGCAATTCGATGACGATGAGGCCTAGAGACAAGAACAGACGCGCAAGCTTTGAAATTTGAGCGTCGACGCGAAAGTAATCAAGGTCACGTGCGCGAACGCACACAAAGTTGCGACGTGTTGGTTATGCAAACGACTGTAAGCTTAAATATTGAGATATTTTGAACCCGACTTCTCAACCATGCTAGTACCAGTGCTTGCTCAAGAGCATCGCTTCTCACTATACAAAGAAAATCTACAATCCTTTTGGGCGGATGCTTCTAGTATCCCTCAGACTTCGTCGGATAGGTGGCAAACACTGTCGAAATCGTTTCCTTGCATAGAAAACACTACGAGGTACAAAATTGTTGCTCGCTCACTTGATACATAAGTATCTGATCATAGGTGGGACATCGACAATGGTGTCCGTGTTCTCCATCACCAAAAATCTCGTGCATCAGGTCCGCAGTGGCTTACATGGGTTCAGCAGCTCGGATGACTTCTGAAGATTCGTTGGCTTCGTCTATGAGTGTAGGTTCATTGCGATGAATAGGTCATGCCTCGCACATATCTCAGCGACGTGGGAGGTGATGATTGGCGGCTGGAAGATCTTGAGGTGCAATCACAATGTCAACCATAGGGCGAAGTCGCCGACGGAGATCGGTCATCTTCTTCGATGCCAGCGCCATCTCAAATATGCGAGGTCCACCAAGATCATGTTTCGGTACCTCGCCATCAACGATGCGCTTCGTAAAACTGTTTGAAGATCCTGGACTGTGAATGCAAGATACACCCTTGACATTTACCGTCTTGCAGTCCACTATATCGATCTGGAAATCAACCAAACCCTTGAACACCCGGTGACCATTGCGATTGTTGCTAATTAAAGCTCCATTCGTATGAATATTGACGCCTCACGGACGACAGCATTCCCCAGGCCGCTTTGTTCACCTTGTGGATACCAATAATAGCTCGTTTGCGCTTTGGACTGGACTCTCCACGCTCATACCAGCCGTATGCTTCGCCGTGCACATGCTGGCGAGTGTAATGCGCCTGGAGAACTTCGAGGTCTAGCATTGTCGATCGCCGAGAAAGGCTTGACGAAGCGGATCCACGCCGGAAGGCAGTGCGGGACCTCATTCTGTCCTCAAGTGTCCACATAAGGTGCATTTTGTGAGCGTGGCCTCAAGGGACGCTTTGATCTCGGCCTTGGAGGATAGCAAGTTGGAGACGACGGAGTCCATGACATCTCCGGTACATGAACTGAAAGGAATCTAGCCTTAAGTTCTGCCTTATGACGATAGGTGAAGAGCCAGAGAAAGTTCTTTGGTGCATGCCTCATCCACCGATTTACGGCACATCGCAAAGATGGTACCGCTGCTCCCTGAGTGGCATCGATGCCATGGTTCGGTGGAGATAAACATATTGGGGATTGGTAGGCGTCAAATTATCCGCTCATAATACTTAGCCAGTTACTGAAGAATCTATACAAAGTCCATGCGGATCTGCAGCAAGTAGATTCTCTACCGTAGTAGCGTTGGTAATGATAAGTTATGGTGGACGATAGGTTACGGTTCGATTTGCCGATTTGCCGGGACTAATTTCGAAGTCCGATTGATGTTTGTTGAGAGTATCCAACATTTTATTAGTGAACACGTATAATATATTTGTTCCAACCAACACGCACATCTCAGATTGACGAAAACACCCTAACGCCTGGGCGTTGCGTGACACGTTGAACGTGTCAGCATTGGACAAAGTCTATGCCTATTAGTGAACACATTGTTATTTATTCCAACCATCACCCAATGCACAGGTCTCAGAGGATGATATGTTTTGATGGAGAATCCAGCGAGAAGACTGCTGTGAGCTTCTAATAAGTAACCAGTGCTTCATCTGCAGTCTACTCGAGGGTTATAAGTCAATGGCCATGTGTGGATATCCATTCCCTTGTGTATCTTACATAAATGCCTAACCCTCAAGGAAAGAATGGGCACACTATTGCTCGTAAGTTTAGCTAGTATTGACACTGGCAGTTAAGCTGATAAACCAATGCCTTGCAGTCCCAGACGAAGCTATATGACCGCTAGTAGAACAGTTTGTTGCAAGCGGCTACACCAACCTCGAGATCATTTCACATCTTCAAGCACGACAGCTGAATATATCGTAAGTTACAAATTCCATTTGATGTTTTAATTCAGACGGACTTTCTGACTTGAATCAACACCACTCAGACTCAGCCTCTTGAAAAAATGTTGCTCGCAGTGGGGACTTAAATCATCCCGTGGTCAGGCACACTCTATTGAGAGTATAGGACCTGCTATTGAGCATGTTCGTGTGCATTTCCCCAAACAAGGATCACACAATATGAAGCAGACACTTCTGCAAGAAGAGAACATTATGGTCTCAAGGTTAGTCAAAATTATGTTTTCTTTTTGACACATTCACAATTGTCGTACGACGTACACATTTCAGGGAATTGATACTCAAGTATATGAATATTCATCATCCAGATGAGGTTCAGGATCGAAAGAGGCGCTGGCTGAAGCGCAGCACATACTGGACTGCAGGCCTGCATGATAGCTGGGTCTTCGACCAGCATGATAAATGGCATCACTTCCAACTGTTCCTGCACATTGGGATCGAACCATTCTCGGGTAGAATCCTTTGGCTCAAAGTTTGGTGGACTAATCATAACCCTCATCTCATCTGTGGCTGGTACTGTGACACAGTCGACAAACTTGGAGGTATGAGACAGTTGTTATTGGCGATACTATTGACAATCTAATGTAATGTATTTACGGTACTCAAGCTATGCCTCTCGTCATGCAGAGCGACCCTGGTACTGAGAATAATGGCATTGCAAACAGTCACACAATGCTCCGTCACCTGCAAGATCCAGCACTTGCTCATACACTACAGCACAAATTCAAGGGGTGGCATCGCAACATCAAGCCAGAAATCTTCTGGAGTCAACTACATCGTTGCTGGGCACCAGGGTTTGAAGATGTTCTCGAATTTGGCTTCACTTCTGGTATCTATAACCCCGAGGATGCACTCGAAAGGTTGGCATTCATCTCATACTCATATGGTTCAACTGTCTCATACCTCCAAGTTTGTCGACTGTGTCACAGTACCAGCCACAGATGAGATGAGGGTTATGATTAGTCCACCAAACTTTGAGCCAAAGGATTCTACCCGAGAATGGTTCGATCCCAATGTGCAGGAACAGTTGGAAGTGATGCCATTTATCATGCTGGTCGAAGACCCAGCTATCATGCAGGCCTGCAGTCCAGTATGTGCTGCGCTTCAGCCAGCGCCTCTTTCGATCCTGAACCTCATCTGGATGATGAATATTCATATACTTGAGTATCAATTCCCTGAAATGTGTACGTCATACGACAATTGTGAATGTGTCAAAAAGAAAACATAATTTTGACTAACCTTGAGACCATAATGTTCTCTTCTTGCAGAAGTGTCTGCTTCATATTGTGTGATCCTTGTTTGGGGAAATGCACACGAACATGCTCAATAGCAGGTCCTATACTCTCAATAGAGTGTGCCTGACCACGGGATGATTTAAGTCCCCACTGCGAGCAACATTTTTTCAAGAGGCTGAGTCTGAGTGGTGTTGATTCAAGTCAGAAAGTCCGTCTGAATTAAAACATCAAATGGAATTTGTAACTTACGATATATTCAGTTGTCGTGCTTGAAGATGTGAAATGATCTTGAGGTTGGTGTAGCCTGTTGAAGTCCGAACGATCCGTCACATCAGAAGCCGAATGATCCGAGATAGGTACGAGGGGAGAGTGAAGCGATACGAGCGCAATCAAAAGACTAACACCCGAGCGACGTTTTGACGTCGGCTCGTGTTCGTCAATATTGAATGCTATGATACGTGTTATTTTCTGTTTCTACCCTATGCAGTATAAAGATACGAGTAGAACGTAGTAACATCTCAGTTCTTTCTAGAGACTGAGATGTGAGTCACCGTAGTTTTCACGTACGATAAAATGTCTAACGAGTTCTTTCTAGAGACTGAGATTATTGTTGTTTCCTACTAGCCTTCTCGCCCCCGCTCGTCACTTAAAATGTAAGGTTATGAGCCCTGACTCGTCCATGGATACCATGCTCCCCGCCACCAGCTCCTTGTTGTTTAACGTCCCTAAACTTGCCGACGATGGCACAAATTGGATCACCTACAAGGAAAGAACGTTAACGGCAATAGGTGCGCAAGGTCTGATGCGTTATACCGACGGACGAGCCACGAAACCTGTGATGTTCGTGATTGATCAGAAGACCAACGCGATAACGAAACCGGATGGGACGGCTCCTAGCCAAACAGAGATCGACGACCTTGACAAAAAGATCGACGAGTATCATCAGAAGAACTCACTCGTAAAGCAACAAGTCTTCAGCACGATCTCGGATCGGCTTCTGTTGCGTGTCCAAAAGCTTGAAGCTGCGGACAAGGTCTGGGCAGAGATCTGTAACATCCATGAAGGAAAAACAGAGCTAGTTCAAATAGACCTACGTCGACGTTTGCAGGAGACGAGATGCGAAGAGACTGGTGACGTCAAGGCGCACTTTGGTGAAATGCTTTGCCTCCGCGAATCTCTAGCGGGAATGGGAGCAGCAATCGACGACCGAGATTTCTATGCCATTATCCTAGGATCTCTCCCAGAATCTTACCGTCCCATACTCTCATCGATTAACGTGGCTGCGAAGATCACACAGAAACCACTAAGTCCCTATGAACTCGTCAATGTTATCTCCGAAGAGTACGAGCACAGACTCCTCACGGATCGACGCACCTCCAAAAAGGCCTCTAATGCTGCCCTAACAGTGAGAGGAAGCTCTGCAAAACCCCGTAGCTCGAACTTGACGAGTAAAGTTGACCCGGATATCACCTGCTACAACTGTGAGCGAAAGGGGCATTATAAGAGTGACTGCTGGAGACCGGGAGGTGGAAAGGAGGGCCAAGGCCCGAAGCAGAATCAACGACGTGGAGGGAAGTCCCAGAAGCAGGCCGCTAACGCTGCTACGCAAGGCGAACCCCCAGAAGACTATGCCTTTGTCACATCGGATCTAGCTGGGATAGCTAAGGGCCTCAACATACCCCTTGAGCGCCGCGGTGCCATCATGGATTCAGGAGCTACCTCCCATTTCTGTCCAGATCGCTCGAAGTTCACGAATTTCGTCTCGATCCCTCCACAAGATATTCACACGGCAGATGGATCTCCCGTAAGCGCAATAGGTCGTGGTGACGTCAAGATTGACCTACCACTGGGAGATAAACGCACGTCTGTGACGCTAAAGAGTGCATTGTACGCCCCAAAGATGGCGTTCACTCTTATTTCCACCAACCGAATCGCTGCGGCAGGATTAGCTGTCCACTTCGAAGGCAAAATGTGCCGAATATTCTCACCCGGCCCCAAGCGCAAATTGATCGCAGAGATTCCGCAGCTAGAGGGACTTTACACTGTCGTCAATCAGCAGAGAGAGCGCGCGAATCTGGCAAAGGGCAAGCTTACTGTTTGCGAGCTACACCGGGTCTTAGGACATGTTTCTCAGGTGACTGTAAAGCAAATGCTCGAGAAAGGTCTCGTCGAGGGCCTAGAGCTTGACACATCCTCTACACCCGAATTCTGCAAGGCCTGCACCAAGGCCAAAGCCGTACATCAGCCTTTCCCCAATGAAACAAAGAACCGTGCACTTGCATACGTGGAACTCGTTCACACAGATCTCTGGGGACCGGCGCAGACCACTAGCCTAGGCGGCTGTTCATATTATATCAGTTTCACGGATGATTACACCCGTGAAACGAAGGTGCAGTTCCTAAAGCTCAAGAGTGAGGCATTGGACGCTTTCAAACAGTACAAGTCCCACCTTAGCCGGCAGCATCCAGGTGTCCGTTTGCGCAAGGTCCGTTCTGACCGGGGAGGCGAATATCTCAGTGCGGAATTCGATAAGCATTTGAGGGACCAAGGGATAGAGCGGCAACTCACCGTTCATGACTCCCCACAGCAGAACGGAGTGGCGGAACGTCTCAACTACACCCTTGTCTCCCATGTGCGTGCCATGCTGCTTGCAAAAGACCTGCCAAAGTATCTGTGGGCCGAAGCTATCAGCTACGCCACTTGGCTCAAAAACCGCTTACCGTCCAGGGCGATTCCAGGCCACACTCCCTTCCAACTTGTCCACAACCGCAAGCCGAACCTATCCCAAGCGCATGAATTTGGCGCCACTGTCTATGTCCATCTCCAGGGGGCAGGGAAGTTAGAGGCCAGGGCGGAAGAGGCGAAGTTTGTGGGTATCGACGTTGAGAGTAAGGGTTATCGGGTGTACTGGCCTATGAAACGCCGTGTCTCCGTGGAACGAAACGTGACGTTTGGGCCACTGGAGGTCATTGTGGGTGATGTTACCCAGGACGAGGGGGAGCCAGCCGTCAACAACGTCAACACCAGCACTAACGAGAGAGTCAACGCACCAAGTAACGTCCAGGCCACATCACCCCCTCCCTCTCAACCACCCTCTACTCCTCCCCAACCTCAACGGCAGCTTGAGACGCCTCCGGCACCCAGAGTGACACGGATGTGTCCGCCACCCGGATACTACGCGGCCCTCAACCAGGGGGAATCGGCGACTCTGGCAATGGAGACTGAGGGCATATTTGAACCATCAGAGTCAGACCTTACGGACGACGAACCACTTACCCGATGGCAAGAACAGGCCCTTGCAGCGGCAGAGGCCGAGCCCACATTCCAACAGGCACTAAACGGCCCAGACGCCATTGAGTGGCAGGAGGCCATTGACTATGAACTTGGTCAGTTGGAAAAACTCGGGACGTGGGAAATTGTCGACCCACCTGCACGTGCGAATTTGATCCCGTGCCATTATGTCTTGGCGACGAAACGTGGTCCCAGTGGTGAGAAGCTGAAACTGCGTGCTCGGTTAGTAGCCAACGGTCAGCGTCAAAAATATGGGATCGACTATTTTGACACATTTGCACCTACCTCCAATATGTCCACCATCCGGACCGTCCTGACAATGGCGGCCCAACGCGACTGGGAAATCCACCAAGTCGACATCAAGAGTGCCTACCTCTACGCGGAGCTCAAGGAGGACATATACATGCGGGTGCCACCAGGATACCTCAAGGAGGGACATGAGGGAAAGGTGTTGAAGTTGTTAAGAAGCCTACCAGGTCTCAAGCAAGCCGGATATGAGTGGTCGGAAGAATTGGCATCGGTGTTCGCTAGACTGGGCTTTGCTCGCTCACAGGTAGACCAGGCCGTGTATTATCGGCGTTCTGATGACAAACATACCGTCATCACGGTGTCCGTCGACGACATGGCCGTAACGTCGAGGTACCTCCGTCATATCACACGGTTCAAGCAACAACTCGAGAAGTATTTCGAGATTTCGGATTTGGGAGAACTAAATTGGTTGTTGGGATTGAAGGTCGAGCGCGACCGCACTGCCCATACCATCACCCTGTCACAAAAGGCTTACGTTGACACCGTCCTGGAGCGTTTTCAACTCACAGATGCCAAGCCAGCTCTCACGCCAATGGACACCGGCACCATCCTATCAGATTCCCAATCCCCCGCTACCCATGCCCAACTCGAAGACATGCGAGACATGCCCTACCAGCGAGGCATAGGCTCGTTGATGTACGCGGCCACCAGTACCAGACCCGATATAGCGTTTTCGGTCGCAACGCTTTCGCAATTCATGCGAAACCCAGGTAGAGTACACTGGGAGGCTGCCAAAAGAGTCATATGCTACCTCAAGGGTACGGCAGACCTAGGACTTACCCTGGGTAGCACGGACGCGGGGCTAGAGGCATATGTAGATGCCGATTGGGCCTCTCAAGCCCATCGCCACTCAATGTCCAGGTACGTCGTCATGCTGAACGGAGGTCCCGTAGCATGGAGTGCACGAAAGCAACCTCTCATTGCTCTATCCACTGCTGAAGCCGAATACATCGCCCTCACCACAGTTGGCCGCGAGGTTCTCTACTTACAGCTTCTCCTCGGCGAACTCTACAGCATCGCAGACCTCCCTACCCCCATCCTCTGCAATAATCAGGCAGCCATAGCTCTCGCGTCGAACAATAAGTTCCACTCGCGCACAAAGCACATTGATCTCAGATTCCACTTTGTCCGCACCCACGTGAAGAACGGGACGTTCTCCCTCACCTACTGCCCCACTGACGACAACATCGCAGATGCCTTTACTAAGGCCCTGCCCCGTCCTCGCCTTCAAAAATTACGATCCTTGATGAGCTTGGATTGCGCTCGAGGGGGAATGTTGAAGTCCGAACGATCCGTCACGTCAGAAGCCGAACGATCCGAGATAGGTACGAGGGGAGAGTGAAGCGATACGAGCGCAATCAAAAGACTAACACCCAAGCAACATTTTGACGTCGGCTCGTGTTCGTCAATATCGAATGCTATGATACGTGTTATTTTCTGTTTCTACCCTATGCAGTATAAAGATACGAGTAGAACATAGTAACATCTCAGTTCTTTCTAGAGACTGAGATGTGAGTCACCATAGTTTTCACGTACGATAAAATGTCTAACGAGTTCTTTCTAGAGACTGAGATTATTGTTGTTTCCTACTAGCCTTCTCGCCCCCGCTCGTCACTTAAAACGTAATAGCCGCTTGCAACAAACTGTTCTACTAGCGGTCATATAGCTTCGTCTGGGACTGCAAGGCATTGGTTTATCAGCTTAACTGCCAGTGTCAATACTAGCTAAACTTACGAGCAATAGTGTGCCCATTCTTTCCTTGAGGGTTAGGCATTTATGTAAGATACACAAGGGAATGGATATCCACACATGGCCATTGACTTATAACCCTCGAGTAGACTGCAGATGAAGCACTGGTTACTTATTAGAAGCTCACAGCAGTCTTCTCGCTGGATTCTCCATCAAAACATATCATCCTCTGAGACCTGTGCATTGGGTGATGGTTGGAATAAATAACAATGTGTTCACTAATAGGCATAGACTTTGTCCAATGCTGACACGTTCAACGTGTCACGCAACGCCCAGGCGTTAGGGTGTTTTCGTCAATCTGAGATGTGCGTGTTGGTTGGAACAAATATATTATACGTGTTCACTAATAAAATGTTGGATACTCTCAACAAACATCAATCGGACTTCGAAATTAGTCCCGGCAAATCGGCAAATCGAACCATAACCTATCATCCACCATAATAAGTAGGGGATATCCCACCTCAGTCAAACACTTGGCACGCAAATGTCAGAGGTATGCAGGCCAATAATTTGTGGCTGTAAGTATTCTGGAGATCTTGCAAGGACATGAGACAACAACAAGATCACGTGCCACAGCGTGTCTCACTAACCATCATACTGATCCAGTAAACCCAGCTGTCTTCATCCAGCGCAAAGCTCAGGCCTCAATTCTAGTGTTTCTACCACCAGTGGCGAGCCAACCATGTGAAGCCTATGGGCTAGCCCCCAGCTACAGCCAGTGGCAGTGTTCTGGCAATGGCTGAATACCTGAAATAGAAGGCGGTTCTCATCTGTTTGCAGTCTCTGGAAATCCCCGTAGATACTGTGTAGATCAATCAATATCAATGCGTGATATCACCTTCACACAACATCAAGTCATCAAGTTGTGTCCACCCACTCCTGGCTTTGAGAATGAGCAACAGGAAGCCCAAAGACTGATGGTGGGGATATGGTCCATGGATGCATGGAAGACCTAGTTCCCCATCTCAATTCTTGTGATAATCTATTCACAACACTTTGTTCATGTCTCAGTCTTGAAGGCCTCACAGAATTGGCAGAATTGCGCTTGCATCTGCAACTTGCAAGATGAGTATATGCAGATGGGGGACAAAAAGGGCCGTCTGCATCACATAAGGAAAATCATCCCTGACCCACTACCTCCACCAGCCACTGCGACTATAACTCTGGCAGACTCGGACTCCATTCCTGATGATCTATCATCAGAGTCTGGGCAGCTGGAAGCTCAGGATGGAGATGCCAGTGAAGATGACAACTCACTTGGGCACATCGCATCCATTCTCGCACAGCGCTCATTAGAAGACGAGGATGCCACAGATGTGGGGCCTGCATTCAATGATATCCCCCTTCAACAACTTTTCAACTTTGAAGATGAGAGCTGGGTAAAAATGACAGAAGCATTCAGAATGAGGTTAGTTGATGACGAATTCGAGTTTTACAAGTTAGTCAACATGGATGTGGAAGGTGCATCAGCAAAACCCTAATTGGGTATGCAGGGATGTCCCTATATGGATAGCATTGTGTAATGTTGGGTAGCACTGTGCAGCACTGTGCAGTGCTGCCTATATGGGGACTTCAAATAAGTGTTTTGCTGATGTGAAGATGATGAGCAAACATTCAACGACATGATGAGTAGTACAATCTAGTCTTTATCTCTGGCCAATGATATCATGTTCCTCCAGCTCACACTGACAGTGTGTTGCATATGAAAGTGCAGTACAAGTTTTTCAAAATTTGGTAAAGGCAGCGAAACCAGAACTTTTGTATCCATATTAGGTGATACTTCCACACGCTTGACCACATTTGGATGGAAAAGTTCTGATCTTGCTGCCTTCACCAAATTTTTGAAAAACTCGTACTGTAGTTTCATATGCAACACACTGTAGTCAGCCCCTGGGAAAAGCCCACTGCCAATGGCTACTGTGTGTTGCAAATGACTTTAGGGGTGCAACATGAGCTCAGTGTTTGTAAAATAATTTGTAATAGCCAAATGTGTCACTTTCGGTCACATCGAGGGCGTGGAGGCCTTCACCTGGATCAGGGTCACTCGTGTCTTCGGATACAAGGCACTCCTCCATTGATGTCGATGAATGTCGACATCCGGCCTCGAATGAAAGTTGGATGCACAGTCCATAATGTCATAATGATACATCAAATAGATGGGAACTGTCATAAAATAGTGATACATAAATGTGAGGAACTGTCAGTCATCCATGAGCTGTAGGAGTGATGTATCAGTACAGATCCTCCCAGCAGATACTACTAGTAGCACCGGCTGATACATCAGTGTGAATCCTCATTTTGTGCCCTAGCACAGCCATTGACAGGGTCACATGTTCGCATATAGCGTGGGAACTTCTCCGCAACACCCAAAACATAGCCCAATTTGGGTATCTCCACAATATGAACCCTTCCCACACCCTCCCCAATCCATCCCCGGCCCACCATTACACTACAATTAGATACAGCTTGTAGGTAAGTAGTATTATAGGTTATATACATATAATAAAACATAATAGACCGCTTTTTCTGTCTATTTTTGTACCAATGCCTGCTACAGGGCCTTTGCAAGTGATATATAATAAAAAACATATCAAAACCAATTTCGCACTTTTGACCCTTTGGTATTAGATTGTTCTAGAGTATTTAGAATATGATTACAAACATATATGAACCCATTCCTGCCTTTATTTGACCTCCTAGAGCACCCTATATCAATTACTGTACTATACTAACATAAAACATAAAACAGGTTCGCTTTTTTTGACCATTGGGTATATAGACTTGAAAACATGATTCCCAGAATTCCTTCAATAGTATACACAACATATCAGAAGCCTGTGTTAAGAGGGTCAGTTCCTGTGATGCTATGTGCTTACCCTCTCTTGGTGGTTCATACCCTGGGAAATTTTTTCCTGTAGCTCCGGCCCTCTAGGATGGTGGGGAGCCTCTTCCTATGGATATTTAGAGTATTCTAGTTATATAGCTGCATTATAATAGCATCAGGATCCTTTTCTACAATGAAACATCTCCATCTACCTATGCTACTGCATATTCTCGCATATTTGAGGATTTTCACTATATTTCTCTTGCATAAACTATACAAACTGCTCATATTTACCTTCTAGTACATATATTGAGCCCTCTCATGGTAAGGATCACACAGAAATATATCAGAGTATTGATATCAAGGATATATCTCCTACTTTCACTGATTAGGAATTTAAAACATGTATAAGATGATATATCATGATCAGACTATCACAGTGTATACTATATATACTAGGGAACACAGCCCTTGATTACTGGAAGGATCCATCAAGACCTGAGAGCAGAGGAACCCAGTAGATAAGAAAAAGAGCGTGGGAAACTCAAAAGTCAAAACATCGGAGTACTTCTCTATACTACATTCAAGTTGGTGGTAGGACTGTAATTCTGTCAACTTTGACACCACAACACTTCCACATCACCTTAACTCTTAGAGTATAATGTAGTATAGGATATTGGGGTAGTCTACATTCTATTTAGCTCATTGCTGACAAAATCTTCGACCTAGATGCTAGTTAGATATAAAGATATTCATATAAATCTCTTATTAAACACATAGTGGGACCATAACCACACATTTACTTTTCTCATCACTCATTGAGTTGTGAATTGATCTTTCTACAAATTCAGATCTGGTATTCTGGGTATAGGCCCAACATATAGCAAGTGTCTGATTACACATATGTGTCCTCATCAGAACATAGACTGCTTATCAGTAAAAATGACTAAGTCAGACTAACATACCCCTGGTATCAATACTCTGACATATTGCTGTGTGATCCTTACCATGCAAAGACTCAATATATGTACTAGAAGGTAAATATGAGCAGTTTGTACAGTTTATGCAAGAGAAATATAGTGAAAATCCTCAAATATGCGAGAATATGCAGTAGCATAGGTAGATGGAGATGTTTCATTGTAGAAAAGGATCCTGATGCTATTATAATGCAGCTATATAACTAGAATACTCTAAATATCCATAGGAAGAGGCTCCCCACCATCCTAGAGGGCCGGAGCTACAGGAAAAAATTTCCCAGGGTATGAACCACCAAGAGAGGGTAAGCACATAGCATCACAGGAACTGACCCTCTTAACACAGGCTTCTGATATGTTGTGTATACTATTGAAGGAATTCTGGGAATCATGTTTTCAAGTCTATACCCAATGGTCAAAAAAAGCGAACCTGTTTTATGTTTTATGTTAGTATAGTACAGTAATTGATATAGGGTGCTCTAGGAGGTCAAATAAAGGCAGGAATGGGTTCATATATGTTTGTAATCATATTCTAAATACTCTAGAACAATCTAATACCAAAGGGTCAAAAGTGCGAAATTGGTTTTGATGTTTTTTATTATATATCACTTGCAAAGGCCCTGTAGCAGGCATTGGTACAAAAATAGACAGAAAAAGCGGTCTACTATGTTTTATTATATGTATATAACCTATACTACTACTTAACTACAAGCTGTATCTAATTGTAGTGTAATGGTGAGCCAGAGATGGATTGGGGAGGGTGTGGGAAGGGTTCATATTGTGGAGATACCCAAATTGGGCTATGTTTTGGGTGTTGCGGAGAAGTTTCCACGCTATATGGCTGAAAATGCGAACATGGTATATGGATCCTGTGTAATGTATCACCACAGGGACTGATGTATCATTGCAGTAGTGGCACCACTACAACCCCACTATGACAGACTCTCACACTTATGTATCAGTATTTTTGTGACAGTGTCATGGTTGATACATCAGAATGACAGGATGTGGTGGGACGCAAGCAAGGCCAAGGGGAGCCCCCTGAGTGTATTGGTTTGTTGTTCATGTGTTCACGCTCGATTCATTCAACCAAAACAAAGTAGAATTCAGCAGGTATGTTATATTGCCCTCAACTAGTGATCGGTGCACGGCCCAGCCTGGGGTGTTGAAAAGCGGAGCCGGCGGCAGAAGGGTGCGTGGATTCAAGATTGGTAGAGCCATATTTCAAATTTCAGCAGCTGAGGCCTAGGTACCAGGTACCAGTGCTAATATGATTGCGGCTCATTGCGCTCCCAGCGGCGTGAAAATTGGCAACAAATGTCACACGTCAAAATTAAGGAACAATCAAAATTTTAAACGAGCCTCTAAAGTCATTTGCAACACACACTGTAAGCCAAACCTGTTTTCCCGGCTAGCGCGGTAGAAACACTGATTGCCGTGATAAGTTCTAAGCTTGGAACACCGCAGCAGTCGCAGCAGTGGCGCAGCATTTTCCTTGTGCCCGACCGTTACGGCTTGAGCATGCGACCAAGTGGTCACTTGAACCATGTTGACGGTCGGGAGATAGGTAGTCATGAGGGCGCAGCAGGGTGTCCTTCATATCGCGCTCGCTATCTAACTTTGGTTCTCATCAACACGTGGAGTAGCGCCGAGATAGTCTTGCTCGACAAATACCTCGATGACAACGACAACGAAGCTGACTTGCCTCCCTCTTATGACACGATCGCCTCTTTTTCATTGTTATAAATGAGAAACCTCGTATTTCTCCACGTCCAGCGCCTACCCGTCCGATAGCCTCTTCATCGACTAGTTCATGGTTCTCCCTCCTTTTTAGCGCTCGCACCAATCAAACACGCCAAATTGTCCGAATCTCCCTCATCCGCGATCTCGTTGCCACCACTACCTCTGATAACTCTGCTGCTACCCCCATCCTAGCATCATGCGCATCTGCCCTATCTCCCTCATCCTTCTCCGCCCTTCTCCAACACCCCACTTTGGACGGACACACCCATCTATTGGGCAATTCTCAATCGCCACACTCATGTCCCTCCTGATATGCTCCAATACGCAGGGGAGAGCTTCCATTTCTAACTACTCTCAGAGCAGGTGAGCACACTGTTTTACCTTCTCTTTGTCCACGAGGTCGATGGCGAAGCAGCGTTCAGCGCGTCTATCAAAATCCGGCTCTAGCAAAAATGAATGCGCGTAGCTGGGTTGGTGGGTGTGGAGTTTATTGCATGAGGTAAGCTCTCTTTCATTTTCATTTTCATTTTCATCGTCATCGCAATCACCCTCTGATAGGACGCATATGGTCGCTCACATTCTTCTCCTCTTCCTCCCCTTCTCCCTCATCCAGCTCACTCTCTACTCGTAGTGCAGGAAGCGGACCCTGGCAAGTCGCACTCAGCCTCATGGAGCACAGCTCTCCTACATTCGTAGACGGAAGGCCCGTCATCGACGTGTTCCGTCCGTCTTCTCTATCGTCCCCGATCCCGGACTTACTGTCCTCCGAGTCATCTTTTGAACTCGGACTCCGATGATTGATTATCACGGCTACCAGCGGCTACCATGAGAGTAAGTACATTTTTCAGCTAGTACCTCTCCCATGAAATATGCTTCCCACCCGACATGTACAGGAAGGAGCGCGCGCAGGCACGTTTCATTAACAATGCTAGTGAGAAAATATCAAGTCACCGAAGTGGGGAAGTCAGTGCTAGTAACTCTCACTGCCACAGCGGTGGTATGGGGCCTGGGATTAAACACTGTCATGCAAAGCGTTTTCAGCCAGTACCAGTATACTGGTTTGTCCGGTTCGGACCTTACCCCTAGCGCAAAATTACTTTTGGAGTGCACATTATTCATAGCATATTCGCTGGTGGCAAATCTGACTTAAGGAACAATGATCTGAAAGGATCCTACGCCATTGGGCTAGAGGCTAGCATGGCTCACCGTTCCCTAATCGCCGGACTATCAACAAACCAAACTTTCTGGATACGCGCCGTATACGGCGCATATCAAACTTTTTGGTCGCGTCACGCCTCAGCTCAAAGTTTCATCATTCTCATCAATTGATGCTTTACTCGGCCACAAGATCCTAATGAGATGCTTCAATTGGTTTTGATGATGGGCTAGCTTCTTCTTGAGGTATGGGAGTCTTATCGTGTTGTGCCACTGATCGGCGAGTTGTGATTTTGCCCAGTGTGTTCCGACGGCACTCCTAGATAGTAGCTAGAATGTCATCTGTACCCTCATATGTGGCTCCTGTCTGTATAAAAGAGACAAGTTCCTGACGCTGGAATGCAACTTCTCCCGCAGAAATGGCCTGTCAAACACCCGTACGTGATTGATATCAGTTGTTTTTCTACGAAAACTGGAATACTGGCTAGCCAACCTCCACTCAAATCCTTGTTGTCGGTGGCGGACCTTCAGGGAGTTATGCTGCTGCTGCATTGGCTCGAGAAGGTTTTGAAGTCACTCTCCTTGAAGCTGCGAAGTTCCCTCGGTCAGCACATATCATATCTATCTTTAGTATGCGTAGTCACTGATCGTTGTAATAGCTATCATATCGGCGAGAGCATGCTCCCGTCGGTCCGCCCTTTCTTAGGGTTTATCGGTGCAGAGCAAGCGGTCATGGACTACGGGTTCAAGATCAAGGTGCGGATATTTTTCAATGTGTCGGATTCCATTAGACGGTCTCCGCCCTCGTTGTACAGCCTGGTGGTGCAATCAAGCTAAACCAATCAAAGCGAGAAGGATGTGGGTTCCATTACTCCCATCCACTGAGTGCTAATTTTACTATCTGTTCCAGATACTGATTTTGTGGCTCATGACCCAAAAATTGGTCTTGGAATGTGGTCTGTAATGTGTTAGGGGTATTTTTACTGCCTTACCTTTTTTTGAAGATCCGATCAGAATTCGACGATTTGTTATTGCGCCATGCTTCGAAGTGTGGCGCACTTGTGATCGAAGAAACAAGAGTCACCGAAATTCAGTTCGAGGATGCAAGCAATTCCAAACCTGTTTCAGCCACCTGGAGGAATACGGGCACTGGAACGGAAGGTCGTATCTCCTTCGACTACCTGGTTGATGCATCAGGAAGGAATGGGATCATGTCTACGAAGTATCTCAAGAACAGACGCTTTAACCCGGCCCTCAACAACGTTGCATGCTGGGGATACTGGGATGCAGAACACACTTACATGCCAGGGACCAAACGCGAGGATGCTATCTGGAACGAAGCACTTGAAGGTATGGAAAGCAAATCTGAGTCGTGAAGATGAACTTAATTATGGCATCTAGACCAGTCTGGATGGGCTTGGGTCATCCCTCTTCACGACGGAACCAAATCGGTAGGCGTCGTTATGGATCAAGAAATAAGCAATCGCAAGAAGAAGGCTCTCCGTGCTACCGCCGGAGATTCAAATCTTGAAACCTATTATATGCAAGAATTACGCAGGGCTCCTGGAGCCATCAAATTGCTTGGAAAGGGCGCTCTTCGAAATGCCGGGAAACCAGAAGCTCTAAAATCTGCGAGCGATTATAGCTACTCTGCTTCCACTTATGCTGGGGATCATTTCCGCATGTCGGGGGACGCCGCAGGTATTTCCCTTGACGTTTGTTATTACTCAAACATTGACAATTATCAAGCATTCATAGATCCATTCTTCTCATCTGGTATCCATTTGGCTTTCACAGGAGGACTCTCTGCCGCTCTCACGATTGCAGCGTCGATTCGAGGGCTCTGCAGCGAAAGGGATGCCCAACTTTGGCACACTACAAAGGTCGACACTTCATACAAGCGGCAGGTGCATTCGGCCACTGGGATAGCAGCTAACTGAGGATATACCGTAGGTTTCTTCTGTAGTCCTCGGGACCTACAAACAGATCCGTAACCAAGATATGCCGGTTATGAGTGGTGTGGATGAGGACAATTTCGACAGAGCCTTTGAGCTCATCAGGCCGGGTGGGAATCGCTGTTTCTCTCTATCCACTGCAAATCCTAATCATCTATGTGCAGTGATACAAGGAACAGCAGACGTTGGTAGGGTGTTGACTGAAGACGAAATCGAGGTATGTCTGCTCTGTAGTTATCTTCTACGACATCCTCTCAGTTAACTGATAGAAAACCATGGACTTCTGTCATGATGTATTGATTCCAACTGAACCTGAGATGGATTATGCAAGTACAACTACTAGGTAAGCTTTGTTTGTCAGTTCCACGGAATTATGGTGTCAAGCGCAATAGATCGGATCCCGTCATTACGTCCCCAGACGGCTCCAAGCTTATGACAGAATGGGACCTTGACCACTTGGTTGGAGATACTGGAAAGGACACTCAGATGGTGTTCGATCAGCTCCGCGCGGGACAGTCTATCCAAACGACGTCCTTTGGGGCGGAAGAACACTTGGGGTTCAAGGCTGTTTTGGAACGAGGCAAATTGGGTTTGGTGAATTTATAGGTTGGGTAATACAGCTTTGCATAGATGTTGAATGTGTTGATTAGTGTAACGCGGGGCCCGTTTGTATTACAGCTATCTTCATATCGATAGACCAGGATCGAGAATTTTCACATAAGCACCTTTGTTTACTTGTGGGGCGGTACAAACAAAAGGGTCCCGCTCTTACGAGACCTGTCAGGCGGGAGACTTCTTGGAGTGGCGCGCGCGCCAATCTGTGACCAGCTGCACATGCTCGGTGATGGTAATACTATGATACTGATTATAGGTGAGCTTCATTTTCAACCAACGAAGCCCCTGTGCAACTTGCAAGACACTGCGGTGTTGTCGGATGTAAGCCATGTTCGTCATCAGATGAAGCACCACTTGTTTCTGCAACCCTGGCGCTAGTAGCGAGATCATCTCTGTCTCCGTCCAAGGTTTTTCTGAACCATATGACGATGATGATCCATCCGGGCTCTGTTGTCCAAAGACCTGTGGAAAGTGGTCGTCCTCATCTACTTACATCACAGGATGTTGGACATTACTAGATTATATACAAGAGGGCAGTGATGCCTGTGAGTTGTGAGAGCCGAAGCACCTGATTGACAGTTCAAAGGCTTGACCCTGTCACTTGTGCTATGGCCTTCGAGGTCACGCCGCGTGTGGACATGGTGACCCACTGCTGTTTGGCTGCCTCTGGTATATGTCGACGGTTTCCGTGCATGGTCGGCAGTCGTTGTACTAGTATTCCCAAGTAGTGATAACAAGTAACAAATGTAGCTAGCACCGCGAGCGCCTCTGTTTGGCAGCGCTCCAATAACAAATAAAAGCGGCTAAGGAAATTTTCTCGATTCTTGAAGATAGCTGTAAGCATGAACTGGAAACTGTAGAGTATTGGGTTAGTGCCGAGGAACTCCAGTAGATAACATCTTGGACCAAGTATTAAATTGTCTACATCAGGTAGTGTAGGAGTAGGAGTAGGAGTAGATAGTGGGTCCCTTCACATATTTCAAGGTATCTGCTTTTCGTGATTAACGCTCGGATCCGGTCACTTGCCGTCTGTCCGTTGCTCCCGTCAATCCTAGAGCCTTATGACTCATGATCTCACTATCTGTCGTTATGTGGAGCCACTGCAATCTCATCACCAACAGATCTCTGCAGGGTCCGCACAAGCAGATACACAGGCTGTCAGGCCTAGGCCCTGGTCAACACATTCTCACAAAACCATAAAATCATATACCCCGGCCGCCTTGTGAAACTTGATTGACCTATTCCTCATGATCAGGGACGAACTAAAGTTGGTCTCTGTTTGCAGGATCGATATTAGATGCTTACACATATTATTGAAGTCAAGTCCAAGAATAGTGCAAGGTTGTGCGTTTGAGAAAGTGTATCAGAAGCACTTCGATCACTTGCAGTCTGACAATCTGACAGGTTCTGCCTGACACCCGCAGCATTCTGCCACATGTAGGCTGTCTGGTGGTATGACAGAGTTCTGCCAACGATGCTACGTGTGGAGTGGTCCGCAAACAGGGTTTGGGCTTCGTGGAGACCTTCTTCGAGTGAATAACCAGAATATGTCCGAAGATATGGTGGCACCAGCCCATTCAAGGTACCCATTTCTTGTCTCAACATCTCCCCTACTCATCCTGCAAACCGCCGCTCGTGATACTCCCACAATCTATGAATCGCCTTGCCCATCGCACTTGCATGGGTCTGTATTTAGTGTGTTGGAGGGTGGGTTTTTGTTTGGTGTTGTGTTGTAGCCTGCCATGTAGTCCTTTTTTTTTTTTTTGGAAAAGCGATAGTATTACTAAGCAACTGACACTGTCTAGCCCTTATGTAAACGCTTATAGCGACCTCTATTGCTAGGTGTCGTCCGAGGGAAAATGCGACTTATGCACACTCCGGTTGCTGGAGTAGTGTGGGACTCTTATTCCTACCTGGTTACCACGGTCTGCGAGGGCCTAGGTAGACCGATACCCACTAAAACCTCAAGGTTAGTCATCCAGTCGTCCTGGGGGTAAGGTGTATTGGTGGCGATGACGTCCGACCACGTGTTCTTCACGGCCATTGCCGTTTTTAGGTTCCTTCGGTTTTTACTTGCGATCGCTCGATCAAGGTGGAGTCTTTTGTTGATTGCGTTATGCCATCGATGTTTTGTGATTTGTTCTGAGTGCGTGGTGCCGTTTATCATTCTGTCGCACCTCATTGTCCATATTAGGTGGGCTGATTCCGAGATTAAAATTCGCAGGAGGCGCGAAGCTCCTGTTGGTGTTTTATTGTTGTTCGTGTTGTTTGTGTTGTTCTCGTTGGCATTGTTTGGTCGTCGTGGGAGGGCAATGATACCACACCCTAGGACGAGGCCTATGTGAGGGGTTGGCCAAGGTCCGTGTTTCTCTGGCCATAACTTCTTTGCTAGGTCCCATATCATTGCTCTAACCGGGTCTCTGCAATTTATTAGGATATGTTCCATGGAGTCCGTTTCTCCTTGGCATAGCTGACATATCGCTCTATGTTCATAGGTGGGTATTTTGGACCAGAAGTCGCCGATTCTATAGGCATTGTTTAACGTTTTGTATAGGTACATTTGTATTTTCTTCGTGATGTCTTTGTGCCTACAACCCTTCCAGATTGCACCATCCGTTTCGAGGGAGGAGGTTAGGGACTCTACTGCGTATCTAGTGAGATCTAGTAGGCTCGAGGTTGTTCTCTTGTATTCTGGGTTAGGTGTGTTTGTGATTGCTTGGTATGCCAATTTCTGTGTGATTGCTGATAGTTTCGCTCCTTGCAGGTCGAAGTTCCTTGGTACATATGTATCAAGCTCGTCGGGTTCTGGTCGTAGAGCTCCGGTGAGAGCGAGCTGATCTGCTCTTTCATTTCTGATAGTTCCCTGATGCCCCTTTACCCACTTAAAGGATGTTGGGGTTGGGTGTCGTCACAAGTGATATGCGATCGCCTTAAAAAGTTCGGCGTTGTCTACTCCGATCCAGCCTGTATCTTCCCACTCCTTCAGGTGAGTGGTAATTCCTTTGATCACGTACATTGAGTCGGTTATAATGTTTACTGGGATTATAGGGTTTACAGATTGTAGAGCTACTAGCACGGCTGCCAGTTCCCTGATCTGATTTGATTGTTTCACTCCAGGTATTTTGATCGCTTTATTTGCAGGGTGATTTTCGCTGATCCACACCCCGCTGCCGCAGGTGGCATTATATTTTCTGTTATTGTTACACGAGCCATCAGTGTATACGGTTATCGGCTCGGTTTTTTCTCCTCTGCCCATTCCTGGAGTCTGAAGTCTGTATGCGGGTATTTGTACGAGTCGTTCTGGGTTCACAAAGATACGGAAACATTCGGATATGTGTGTTTTTCGCTGTGACGGTAGGGTCAAAGAGGATTTCGCCATTCTGTTGTGATTTCATTCTCCTGTTCTTCTCTATCCTCCGGTGAGTTAGCGTCAGGTCGTCCTTTTTGGGGGATGTGTTTGGGTTAAATGTTGGGGTTAGGTTATCTAATATTCTTTTGGCAGCTCGTGCGCATTTGTCTGGGTTTTTGCACCCAGCCAGACGGTTGTCGATGCAGGCGTTACAGAGGCAGGTTGCTTTGGCTTTGTGGGTGTTAGGATTGGTGAGTCTCGTAGCTGCGTCTCTTAGATCTTTCACTGATATTATATTGTGGGTATGTTTCAGACATTTGTCTTTTATCTTGTGGTACGTGTTGGGAGGCGCGCCGAGGTGACACCAGGCTGGCATCTGGTTTTTAAGGTTTTCCGATAATTTGAGTGGTGCGAAACTTATATTGTGTTTGTGGATTGACTTCAGCATGCTTATTATGGTTTGTGGTAGACGACTAGCGCGTTTTCCTTGTGTCGGGGGGTCCCAAGAGGTGAGGAAAGCATACACGTCTTCTTGGTTTCTTATCCCGTTCGGTTTCAGGGTGTTGATTATTGCGTCTGTGACAAAGGCCCAAGTTGGTCTGGTCGGGGACATATCCATGAAGGCCTTAACCCAGGTGACCTCGATTGCTTTGTTTCTCGTACTTATGTTGATTAGGCCTAGGCCTCCTTCTTCGATCGGACGTTCTAATCGAGATAGACTTATCGGCACGGTTCTCTTGCTGTCCCATATAAAAGTACGGATTTTCTTTGTTATTGCCATTTCTATTGATTTAGGCATGCCCTGCGCCTTAGTCAGGAACTGCGTCATTCCACCTACTAACATTTGTATTATCAGTCTTTTGCCATCTAGGGATGGGTGACACAGACCCCATCTGTTGAGATGTGTCTCGAGTTTCTGGAGGATTGGCTCCCATGAGGCCGTTTGTTCGACTTCGTTACTGACCCAGGCACCTAAGGTGCATATTGGGTTTCCGTCTTTTGCTATGTGTACTGATTCAGGCCATGGTTCATCTAGGTCGTTTAGTTTGCGCTGTAGGATTACCCGCTCTCGGTGCATCTTTGTCCCTATAGGTAGGACTTCTGTCTTTTCCATGTTAAATTTAGCGCCTGACGCTGTACACCAGTCGTCGAGAATCTCTTTTAAGTCTGAGTACTTATCTTCTTTCGAGAGGTATATGGTGGTATCATCCGCGTACATGTTCACTTTAATTCTATTTATGATGCCCGGGACTAGGTAACCTCTTATTTTGGTCGAGTTGCGTAGTTTACATGCTAATGGTTCAATTGCCAGATCGAAGAGTAGACAGGAGAGCGGGTCGCCTTGGCGGACTCCCTGTGTGACTTGAAAAGGTGAGCTTAGGAACCCGTTGATCGCTACATGGGTGTATGCTGATTTGTATAGATTTTTGACCGTGTCTATGAGTATTTTGGGGAGCTTAAATGTTTCAAGGGTTTCAAATAGGTAAGTGTGTTGGATTCTATCATACGCTTTCTCCTGATCTAGTGCGATTATCGCACCATCATCTTCCATCAGGTCTGCATACGCTGACATTGTTTGTGCTAATCTTATAGGGTCAAAAATCGAGCGTCTTGGTATAAAGCCGCTTTGGTCTGGGTGTATTAGCTTATGTATTACTCGTGCGATCTGCATTGCCAGCGCTTTGGTGAGTAATTTATAGTCCGTGTTCAGGAGCGTGATGGGGCGATAATTCTCTATCTTAGATCGGTCTTTCTTTTTATATAACGGACACATCCAACCCACAGTGAAGGCGGATCTCTCAGATACGCCATTTGATTGGATGTTGTTTATTACATGTGTAAGTACCTTAATGATATCAAAGCTCGGTTTGTTTTTCTTTGTCGCTTCAGTGTGTTTCTGATGCAGGGTCTTCCATATGTCATATGGTATTCCATCTATCCCGGCCGCACTACCGGATTTTGAGGATGTAAGTGCTTCGAGGATGTGTTCCTCGCGGAGTGTTTCTTCCATGTGCGCAGGTGGGGTCTCCAGTTTTTGTTTGTTCGGGATTTCTCTTAATGTGCATTTTCTCACTGCTTCTTTGTCAGTTTCGGTTTGTCGTTCGCTGTCTGCTGTTTGGATCTTGTTATGGTATGTTTTCGCAATCTCCGCCATTTCTTCTGATTTCGTTGTGTATCGTTCAGTGCCGGGGATGTTGAGGCGGTGGATTACGTCTCTAGGTGATTTTTGGCTGTTTATCCTTGACCAGTATTTGCTTATCGTTTCTCCATGTGTAGCCCACTTCGCTTGTGCCCTTAGTGAGATTTTCTTGGAGTTTTTTCTTTGCAGGTGACTAATCTCTTTTTCTATTAGTATTTCATTTAGTCTCATGTTTTCAGATACGTCGATCTCGGCTGAGTTTGCCAGCTTGCGGAGGTCTTTTGTGAGGGAGCGGATTCTCTGGTTTATTTTGTGTAGGTGAGTTTTAGCTACTTCTTTCGCTATTGTGTTCATGCTCATTTTAAAAGATAGCCAGATTGTTTGTGGGTTGGATTCCTCGGATCAGGTTAGTTGTGCTTCCAAGGTATGTTGTGTTTTTATTCCTAACTCGATGATTCTTTTGACGAGATCATCGTCTGATATTAGTCCAGCTGGCCAGGTCCATCGCCCTTTGCCAATGTGGGGTATGTCCAGGGGGGCAAATCGTACCGATACCATTTGATGGTCGGTAGGTACTTGGCATATTGTTGAGTCCCAGTCAAGGAGACTGTTTGTGTGGTCTTCTGATGAGTATATTTGGTCTAGTCTTGATAGCGTCTGGTGATTGCTGCTGAATGTAAAGCACCTTCTATTGGGGTACGTGGTTCTCCAAAGGTCTTGCATTTTTAATGTGTTTCTTAAATCTCTCAGTGCGTCAATCGCATCTTCGTTGTCGCGTCTAGCTGGTGCACGGTCAATAGGGTCTTCGGTGAGATTAAAATCTCCCATCATAAAGTCTAATGCATTGATATTTGTATTTGCCCAGTTCTCTTTTATGCTTTCCCAGAAGGTTTTATGTTCATTAGCATTGTTCGGTGCATATATGTTTAGTATTGTTATTGTTTTGTTGTTGTGCCATTTGACGGAGAGCACTGCCACTCGTCCTGGTACTAATACTTTGATCTGCATGTTAGATGTGTCAATGACTTCTTTATTAAGGACAAAGGCGATCCCTGCTGAACTTCCCGGGCGCTGTCGATCTTCGTTGCTGGTCTGTTGAAACCTTCAACAAAAACAACAAAACCAGACAACGCTACTGGTCAGCGGTCCTTGTGCTTAGAAGCGCTGTGTTCAGTAGTTGTTCAAAATAGGGTGGGCTGACCCTGATAGTGCTCCAAACACTTCGAGTTGTTGAAGAGTTTGGGTTTGTGGGAGTTGGAGGGTGAAGAAAGCGAAGTACTGCACACTGGCAGCAGACTAGACTGGATAGATTGGGCTGGACTGGAATAAATGTAAAGCAGAGTGACAAAGTTCCAGGTGAACAATGTCAGGAATGATGACAGAGGACTGTAAAATGCGAAGCCTATCTGAGGCTTCAGAGGAGAATGGACATGGAATGGTGAACTGAAGGAGTTGATTGCTCTGTAGCTAAAGTACAGGGGTTTATATAGAGTAGAGTACCTGCGTACGTCTGTGTATGCAAAGCAACGCTCCAGGCAATGAGTAGGGCAATGAAGAGGGCAATGAAAGGGGGGAATGGAATGAATGTGCTGCGCTTCAGGGGTAATGACTGAGCAATTTCGAAAAATAGAACAAATCCTATGCAGAATGAGTCATAAAATGGAGAATGAGTCATAAGGACAAAGAATGAGTCAGAGAATGAAAAAAGCGATGATAAAGCAGGGCTGTGACCATTACAAACCATGACTCATGACCTGAGTCATCATGACCAATTGCTATGCAAGCATGACAAAGTGCTGTGCGGTGATGATGCAAGAGCTGTGACGCAGCAATGACGCAGCATATGGGCAGTGGAGAATGGAATGAAGAGATGATGCTATGATGCCATGATGGTGTGATGATCCGAATGCTCTGCTGCAGAGATGTCATGTGGTTGTTGGTGCAGAATGTCGACATTCAGGGATCATGGGATATACACAGTCTGTAAGACGCTTCCCCAGCATGATAAAGGGATTGGTCATCTGCATAGGGACTTGGTTGTTTGCAATCTCTGGTGAGCATTAGGATGGAATGGCATGGTGTCCACAGTGATCATGAAGAGGTGAGGTGCGAGTGGATAATGGTTTGAATGGTTCGACGAATATCGACGAATATCGACGAATATAAGCCGCTGAAGAGGATTGGAAATGGTAGGGTGATGAGGACAGGATGAATAAAGACACGGTTTTCGACGTATTGGTGCAATTTGGCATGGTCTGGCTGATTCTGAGGTTGTCTAAGAGTGTAGTGGGTGAAGATGGGAGAGCGTTAGAAGCGTGTGAATGGGGGAAAGGTGAATAAACCTCGTTGAATGCAAAATGCCGTAAAAATGCGGGATTCCGTAATCCTGTTGAAAATCACTGAAAAATCGAAAAATTAAAGGAAAGGAAGGGAAACAAATGAAAAGGTGAGTAAGGAATGATATGGGAAATGAAGATATAAATAAAAAAACCATGTTCTCGCTACCAAACACGTTTGGTGCGTGACAGCGCTCAGGATCACTCGAGTTCAATACTGTTAGTCGGCGAGAGTATATATTCTCAATTTGGAGCTGGTGGTCCGGACACAGGTGGGTCTCTTGGACGCATAGTATTCCTAACTTCTGGTCTCTCATCATTCTGTTTATGGCAGACCATTTTGATATTGCGCTAGGACCCAGATCAGGTGAGGTACGCCCTTTTATGTTTAAGGATGCTATCTTAATATTTGCCCTTGTTTTCTTGTCCTCAGGTGTTCGCGCTATTTCTGGGACATGTGGGGTCACCTGGTTAGTGGGGTGGGGGTCGTCTTGTGGGGGAGTGGGGTTGGGGTTGTTGTTTGCAGTGGTGTCTAGGTTTCCTGGGACATTCTGGTTGGGGTGGGCGGGTGTGATAACGTCGCCGAGGTTCTGGCGGGGGGGTAGGTGAGTTCTTCCTTCTTCGTTTGTGGGTTGAGGCTGATTTGGTGTTTGATCCTGCATGTTGGGCTGACTTTGGTGTGGTTGGGTGGGCGGCTGGTAGTTTTGTCTTGTGGGGAGTGGGTCTGTTTGGTGTGTGTCAGTGTCATTGTTTCCTTGGGCTACGTGTGTTCTGGGTGACGTTTGTCTGGTCAGGGTGGTTCTGGTTCCTGGTCTCTGGGGGTGTGCAGTGGGTTGATTCGCGGTGGGTAGAGTATGTGTATGATGTTGTGGCTGGGTGGGTCTTAGTGTTTGTGTTTGGGTGTAGACGTGTTCCCGGTAGTGGTTACATGGTGCGTATGTTATGTCTCCATTCAACGCTTGTGTCTGACTGGAGTGTTGCCCTGGTGGGGCGTTTCCACTTGCAGAACCTCCAGGTCGGTCATCGGAGGGCCTCCCAGTGGTTTGAGGATGCTCTCCCTCACGACCAGGGGGGCGGTAACCAAAACCATTCGAGGGACCAGGCTGAGGGGGTGGGGTGGAGAGTGGGTTCAGAGTGATCGTTGTACTAGAGCTATCTTACGATCATGTATGTAGCTCAGAGTCAGCATATCCTGGCCAACTGTCAGTGAACTATGTTAGCATTTTGACTGATAATAATGCCCAGGACACTATTAAGAGCTACTAATGAAAACTTAAGCCTCTCGGCACGGCTCGTTCAAACCTAAATAGGTTTCCGTGGTCTGGTATGCACCATGCTGTTTTGAGATGACCTTAGCTTTCCTGTCCTACTTGCGCAGTCAGTATATTTGGGCGGGGGCCAGAGGGTTTAAACGGTTTGTTTCTCAGCAGACCGTTTTTGCTTTTTCAAGGGCTCGCGTCACATTCAGTGCCGGGCTTGTGTTGGAGTCCTTGGGGCAGTATCACACTTGGGTTGGTGTGTGTATGGTAACGACAGGTTATATTCACGAGGGTGGTAGATACGGTTGGTACAGATATGTAGTGGTGGATAGTAGAGGTAATGAGGCTGAGGGGGGCTGTGTAAGTAGAGCATGGATGGTGGTTTGTACATTCGTATATACTGGTGATGGAGTGGGATATGGTATCATCTAATTGTTATGGCTTGGTCTGCCACCCCTGGACCTCCCCTGTTGACGAGACGAGTTGGCAGTGGTCCTTGTGATCAGTTTGGGGCCGTTCCAGAGCGGAACTTGGGGGAATGGGCATAGGCCGCGGGGGTGCGCGAGCGAGTGACACAGTTGGCAGGGGGACAGGGCAGCCGCAATTCCGCAGCCGTCAAGTCCTGTTGGGTATTCTAAGATGTTAAGGAATCCGTGTAGGTCTGTCCAGGTTTTTGCATCATTAGTGGGACTGGACGCGAAAATATTGAAGCGAGGAGCTGATAGACCTCCGGTAATCTTGAAGTCAAGTAGTTCTACACGGGTGGATCTGATGAGGTCACGCGATGCTTTGTATACAAGCTCGTCGTCTGGGAACCCGCACATTGAGAGAGTGTCCTCAATGTGATGCCTGTTGTCGTCATGGGACCAGACGTCCATGACGGCTTTCCTAACAATGTCTATATCTGATGTCGTGAAGCCGGAGAGGCAGAAAAGGAGTTCTGGGGGGTTTGTGCAGCTGAAGGGGAGTGCTTCGAAGGTAATATCTGTAGACGACCATATGCGCTGGCTGAGTATGAGATTCTTGGTCTCCTCTGGGACCTGGTGTACTAGGAATCCCACAGGGAAAGCGTTTGCTCCTCTGCCGCCCTGTGGTTGGGGGGGAGAGACTCGGATGGGAGGAGTTTCTTGATGTACGAAGTCAGCTATTACGGCTATACTAGCGCGTAGTCGTTCCGTGATGATGGCGGGCTTCTCTGCTACGTCTTTTCCTGATTGGTCGAATACTCTGACCATGAACTTGGGGTGGTTTACCTGGAACCAGCTTAGCAGTACTTTGTTGTCTAGGTGATCAAATATTTGGGCCGAATGGGCCATGTGTACTCTAGGAAAGCCGCCAATTGGCATAGGGGTGAATTGGGGGAGGGTGGCACGGTAATTCACGCCGTTCTGGCTTAAGACTGATCTGTTCGCTTCGGCGAGCGCGAGGTGTGCAAGGATAGCATCTTCCTCGGCGGTTTGTGCGCACGCAGCGGGTGGGGTGGAAGATGCGTCCATGGGTTGGTCCACCATGGGGTTGTTGGGTGCGTGAATAGAGTTGGATAAGTCGCTCTGAGTGACGTTACTGGCTGGGGGGGGCTTGGACGTGGTGACTTTGAACTCCTGTGTGATGAGGAGGTTGGTTGGTGGGGCGGGTCCTACGATTTTGTGTGGGGTGGGGGTGGGGGTGTTGGGGGGCGAAGTGGGAGAGGCGGGATCAGGGGTGAAGCTCAAAGTCTGGTCCATGGTCTCGTCTTCAGCTAAGACATTTTGTGGGAAGTAACGTGGTCCTGCATGGGGAGTCTGAAGAGGGGCATGGGGCGTGCTTGGGTAGGGGCGCGTGGACTGAGCGATGACCTTGAGCGAGGTAGGCTCCTTGTCTTTCATTGCTGGGTGGACGGGGAGGGATGGTGTTTGTTAGGGGTTTTTATACCCAGGGTTTGGGCGCAGATATTTGCTGGGTTTCGGTAAGTGTGTTCGGGGATGGTTCGTGGCTGGGGTCATTTCAGTAAGATAGGAGGGCATGTTGTATCATAATTGACCTGTGGGGGTAAGAGGTTCTCATGGGGGCAGTTAGCAATGGTGGAACGTGTAGTGAGGTCAGTTTATAGGCTTTTTTTTTTAGGTCGGGCATATCTTATTTCTTCATGGGGGTTTTTATATCGCATTTACATGGGGTGTGGTCGTGATTGTGAATAGGTTGTGTTCGTGTTCGTGTTCGAGCGTTGTGTGGTATGTTGGGATGGGCAGGTGTTGGTGGTGCTCGTTTATTGGGTTCATCTCGTATATTACACGGTCAGTGGTTGGCGTCATCGTTGTCTTTGTTTTTTATAATGGTTCTATTGGTTATGTGGGGGGAGGGACAGGCCAGTTGTTGTTCTGTGAGCCTATAGTTGCTCAGCCTTGCCCGCGAAAATGCGTGGGAAAAAACCAACCACTGGTGGTGGTATTGGTTCAAGGGCCCCCTGCCATGTATTCCGTTCTCGTCTCATTTCCAAACCACAACACTCATTCCCAGTGAAAACTGGACCTTACCGGAGAGGCTCATAGATGTCGTGATGTGTTGTTTTTTTGTATTGGAGAGAAAAACATATACGGGGCCCCGGGACATGCAGCACACGAGAATGAGAAAAATGTAAAGAGACGGGGCAGTCTGTGCAATGTCCTCGTATGCTTTTTTCACATCAACATAATTGAAACATATCTGCACATATTAGTGCACACTTTCCTAACCTTACAGAATATGCTCATAGCGTGTTAATTATGATATCATTGCAAAGCAGTATAGTAGTACAAATTGCAGGTATTCCATAGCGGCGGTATCGAAAGCAGGATAATGATAGCACGGAAACAGGAATACAACGACATGAAAAATCATCATGATGGATGCAAGACTCAGATGAAGAGAATAGATGGGGAAGATGCAGGAGATTGGAATGAAGAAAGGTCTAGTCCAGCTGGCCATCACAAATTGACTTGCCCGAGGTCTAAGAATCATTGGCAGCCCGTTGCGAGCGAACAGTTAGAACAGTGTTGACAAACAAAAAAAGTCACACACCAATTAAGTGGTGTTGTTCATATTTCTGCAATAGACATGAATATATGCGCATGAAAATGATGAAATGACATACCACAGCCTCACATTATCCCAGGACAGCAGGACCCTCATGATACAGACTCAACATGTCAGTCATCCCACTGTTCTAAATTCATATGGTCAGTGTGGTCATACCTTCAGATAAACAACACATGAGAAACTCACAAGGTGGAATCAGCAGAGGTGAGCAGCGGGACCTTCAACACAGAGGTGGGAAGATGGTGGGGAGGAAGAAAGGTGGGGAGATTCAGCCCCAACAACTTATCATGGCTTTGGGATGCTGTGTCACAAACGTCGTAGCTTGCAATATGTCATAGTGGACTTTGCATGACAAAGGTTTGCACTCGGTGATGCAAAGTTTGTGTTTGTGATACACAGTCCAAGATGAAGATGTGATGCAATGTGAGCTTCACAAAGGTTATGTCAAGGAGACAAGAAGCGAGCACATCCCGACACAGTACAAATAAGGTAATTCATATCACAACATCTCTGAGCCTATCCAGTAAGGTCCAGTTTTCACTGGGACTCATTTTCTCCCCTGCACCGTAGATATCACACACGCACGTACCCAGCTCACCAAAACCCTGCAAACCTCCACAATCAGCTACATGGTTCATGAAAGGAACAAATTATATGAATGCATCAATTGGGGTGTCGAGTGATGATCTTGGGTGGGAGTGAGTGTTTTGTCTTTGCTCTATGCTATCCCATCTGGTTTCTAGCTGTGTTTTGATCTCCTTCTGTTCTGTTCTCCCTATTTCATTCTGTGTTTCGTTCATCCCACCATTCTCTACTTTATTCCTACCATCCCATCCCCTTCTCTGCTCTGCCCCTCCCCCTTCTTCCTACTCCATTCCTCCCATCCATCTCGCTGCTCCAACACATGCCAAAAGCAACACACCCTATCTTGCACCCGACGGCACCCTCCATGCATGACTACATCAGTGAATTAAGGAGTCCTTAATATTGTAGCCATGAGAACAATAGAAGCACATAATTATGCTCCTGCTGAATATGACCATTTATACTTGGAGAAATCTGTGTTGCTGATACATAGGCATGTATATATGCAAATCTAGACTACAATGAGGAGTTCATGAAAATATTGTGATGTTGCAGCATCACAGCCAGTATGAGTTTCTAGCATAATTGTGTCCCTGGTGTTAAGCATTCTCATTTGTCATTATATCTGGTTTGAATTATAAAGCTAGTTAAGACTTTCTCCTGAAAAGCAGCCTTAACACTGGGCATCAAATATATATTAGTATTGAAGCTTGTGACCAAGGTGTGACATGGCTCCATCACAGCTGGTAACGGGTGATAGGGGTAACTATGTCCAGGTTGTCGAGCATTCGCCTTTCACTCATTGATACTTTGAATTACAAGGTTATTGAAGACTTTCCTGTGAAAAATGACTTTAGCATTACTCTCAAATATATATTGGCATCGGAGCTTGTGACTATAATATGACATGGCACCATCACTGCCAGTAAGGGATGGTGGGGGAATTGTGTCAATCTGTTATTAGCTTTTAAACCATGAGCAATTTGAGTCATCATACATACCCATGGATGTCAGCAAATCTAGCCCAGCATGAACAGTCATGACAAATCATTATATTTCTTTCAGTTGGGCAAATGTAACGAGAAACAGTCACTGCGGAAATACGTGCGCGATATGCATGTGTAGGTACCTCTGAAAGCGGTCACTGTAATTACAAGCGTCTTACGATCAAATGGACTGGCAAAGATCCTAGTCACCTGCGCGAGCGAATTGGCATGTTTGAACTCATACATTGTTGGATAGGATGAGAACAGTGCAAATGGGACTGTGAATACCAGTAGGGAATGCAGCAGAGCTACATAGTCCTGATAAAATCAAGTTGTCAATTCGCAGTCACAGCTGAACAATGGGATGCAACACACTGGGCAGTTCTCACTCAGAATGCCTACAAGCTCTCGATTCTCTGGGCAAAGACCTAGGCCACCCTGCATCATGTCAGCACCTAGTGCAGTAGCACCATCGTGGACACGCTTGAGAAACTCCCTGAATGAACGCCACTGGCCAGTAGCCACATTCATGAACAATGTGTAATCTGGCCACTCCTGCTGGTCAGGCCAGTTGAAGATCAGGTGGTGAACATTAGATTCTGGGAACTTTGGCAGGTCAGGAAAGAGCTATTTGTGGTACATGATGGACAACTGATGCTCGATAGGCTTCAGCAGTGCTATTAACTGCAGCTGAGAATATGAAATGTCCTGTGATTGCCCTAGCTTTTATATGATGTTACGATGGAACCAGACTTGTACGTTTGTGGTTCAAATTTGATGCATGACAAACACGAGTTCTACCTGGAAAAAATTGTGATATGGATTATCATGCGCATCCCAGAAGTTAAAGTGACCATGGGGGCAGAAGTCAAAGTTGAGGTTGAAGTTGAAGTGACCATCAGTGTGTGCCTCGCTGATATTGCGAGGACACTTCGGTTCGGGGTTCAGAATGGTTCGGGAAGGTCTGAACCTAAGTCCGAACCATGTAGTCACATCAGCAGCATGGAGGCATTATAGATATATATTTGTCCACATTGGGACATTCCTCTTAGTACGATAACTCAACAACGAAGGTGAGTATGTGTTCACTCTCAATTTGATTTGATTTTATATCTACCGATCTAGTACTACCATGAATAACAATAACACCAATGCTCATGCTAATGGAGGAATAGAAAACCAAAATTATGAGGTGTGGTGACCATTTTCTGATATTGGCTACTCGCCGATCATCATTTTACAGATTCCTCTGCATCTTCTCCAACACACACCAAGACCTCAGGAGGTGACATTCAGGATGACGAGAAGGCAGCTAGTGAGTGACACAATCATTTGTGAGCTACAAGACTGAAACTATTGAAGGAATTGATGTATATTACCTGGGCTGCCGCGTGACAACGCGTGCGTCAACTCATCTATCAACCAGACTTGCCCTTTCCTCCCTACCCATTGCCTCCAGTCTGGTCAGAGGAGGTGTGGGCAATGATGACACTCTGGATTGCGAGGGAGCATCGGATGTTTGAAATGGAGATGACCGAACTTGAGTACTTACTGGGACTTGGAGGTGCTGCGTGTTAATGCTTATAGGTAAGGGTAAGGTAAGCCATTTGAAAACTAAAAAAAATTCCAAAGGGACTTACGAGTTTCAGACCGTACAGATGAAGGGGATTGAAGGATCCAGGAGGCCGAGAGTGGGATTGATTGGATGCACATACTGGACAAATTCATGTATAAGATGTACTAAATAGCAGCAGACAGACGTGGTGTTGATAGCTTGCAGTTAGTTTCACCTGAAGGAGGTCAGCTGACATGTGTTCTTGTAACTCACGCTGCTCAAGCACTTCGGCAGAAATCTGAAGTCATCACATAGTACAGTAACTTATACCCATATTAGACAGACAGCTGAGGGTGACAATGTACCAATAGAGGCGGGCCAGCCCATGTGGGCCCATGGCAATAAGTGTACCATGATAGATGAGTGGGCTGGTGAGTGGTGTGTACCTGTTCCAAACGGATGGGCCAGTGGTATATCGTGTAGACAGTAGTATAGGAATGTACTATATAGGATATCTATGAATATAAGTGAATTCAGTGTGCGATGGAGACGAGTGGGCCGGCTGAATGGTGTGGAGATGTGTGGGCTAGTATGTGTAGCACAACGGAGATGAGTGGGCTGAGGGATTGGGTGCAATATGGTATCCGGTATAGGCAGAGTATACTAACTGGAGACGAGTGGGCCAAGGGATGGGGGAAAATATGAGGTGGGCAAGGGTATCCGGTGTAGGAAACATGCTGGCTGCAGCCCTGCAGAGGCCTATTTTATGGAGTACGTCAAAAGCCCAGTTATCCAGACATCAGACCAGTCACTCCAGTCATCTCCGATGAAACCTGCTCAAACCCGACGCTTTCCCGCACTCTCTGAGCCTCGGACCCGCCGGAGATGCACTGGACCCGCTCGCATACCTTTGGAAACCCATCCGTCCTATGTCCTGTCCGTTCCATCCAACCCCACTGGTGCGTAGTAGCTTGTTTCCCATGGCTGATGCAGTAGGCAGTGTTATTACCTGTGTTCCCACAAGTCCGCAGTGCCTCATGTCAGTTTACATACCTTCGGACCCGATGTTTTCCTGTTTTTGATATTCCGGATTTCTACGTAGCTAGTTATATAGGACTGGTAGGACGACCAAGCTCATTACTTTACTGTAGGTGGGACTTCCCATCTACTTGGTCACATACCTGTCCTTACCTGTTACCTGGCTGAATATACCTGGTTCACACCTGTTCCGCACCTGCTTCGCACCCGAAACCCTTGCCATTCGTTTTCCCTGACTTTCCCTTGTTTCCGGACATAGTCCGACGCTTTCCGAACCTGTTCCCTTGCTATTACCCATAACCCGAAGCTCCGGACCCGCTTTCCCACACATTGGACTTGGTAGTATACCTTCGGACCCGACATTTTGACCTCCGGACTTAGTCCACATACCTTCGGACTTGTTCCTTTACCTTTCCACAACCTTAGATACTAACTATCAGACTTATCTCAGTAGCAGACCCCTTTAGGGTCGAACGTTCTTGCCTTGCAAGTGAAGCAGCAGGTATAGCATTTGACCTAACATTTATATCCGCCTACTGCGGAGTTGTTTCCCACACCGATGTTTTCCTGTTTTTGATATTCCGGATTTCTACGTAGCTAGTTATATAGGACTGGTAGTACAACCAAGCACTCTTTACTTTACTGTAGGTGGGACTTCCCATCTACTTGGTCACATACCTGTCCTTACCTGTTACCTGGCTGAATATACCTGGTTATCACCCATTCCACACCCACTTCGGACCCGCAACCCTTGTCATTTGTTTTCCCTGACTTTCCCTTGTTTCCAGACATAGTCCAACGCTTTCCGAACCTGTTCTCTTGCTATTTCCCATAACCCGACGACCCGAAGCTCCGGACCCGCTTTCCCATGCCTCGGACTTGGTAGTATACCTTCGGACCCGACATTTTGACCTCCGGACTTGGTCCGCATACCTTCGGAATTGTTCCTTTACCTTTCCGTGACCTTAGATACTAACTATCAGACTTATATCAGTAGCAGACCCCTTTAGGGTCAAACATTCTTGTCTTGCAAGAGAAGCAGCAGGCATAGCATTCACCCAACACTATATCCAGCCTACTGCGGAGTTGTTTCCCACACCAGTACATGCAGAGTGTACTGACCAGAGATGAGTGGGCTGAGGGATGGGGTGTGGGTATGGGTAAGGGTATCCAGTACAGACAGAGTATACTAACCAGAGATGAGTGGGCCAAGGGATGGGGTGAAATATATGATATGGGCAGCATGATACCTTATCCGGTGCAGAGTATACTAACTGGCAATGCACATCCGGTCCGTCTGGTATACACGTCCGGGTCTATACCCATACAGTATGTCCCTGATAAACATCCAGTACGGCTCGATTATCCACCCGGCGCATTCAGAAACCATATCAATATGGTAACTGAGTACACCAGATATATATTTGAATGAATACATGGAGTTGCTAAATATTTACATGGTCATATTTTGCATACTCTGTGCTCAGAGTCCCAACAAAATTGTGGATGCTGTCTCACATGTACCACACAGTGACAATCCGGTTGCCCTCTTCCACATTCATGTAATGTCTCACCAGTCGACATGATGAAGCCAGCATTGAGCCAGAGTCGTATAGAAACTTGATTCCAAGGTTCATAAAGTCCATGATGACCGGGTGATAAATACTGGTGGTCATCATGATATCAAATGCTGCCAGTCGACATTTGGGATCTCTATGAGGGGGTGTCTGGCGATTGCATATGACTGATACCACATTAAAGACGGATGTCCAGCATTGAAGATGATGGTGCATCTTGTCCAATTCATATATGGCAGCCCATTTACCAAGCCTGACTTGAGTTTCCATTCCAGCCAAATAAAGATCAGGGTGCATGACTTGAAGTGCAGCAGAGACAATGATACCGGACCTTTGAAGGGATGTTGTAATGTTACAGCCGGCATCACCTTTCAGTGTCACTGAGACCTCTGGCGAGAAGCCATCTTCCAGGTCAAGATTCGGAAAGCTGTGTTTCTACAATACTTCAAACCAGAGATTTCAATGTATGTAGACCAGACACACCTCTCTTCCTTGCTGAAACCATGCAGGGGATATATTGATGCAACCAGGGGTGACCATTCCATCTGGACTTGTATGGAAGTTGGACCGGTGGGTCCTTCATTGAGCAATCTTGCTTGTTGTGATGCTATGCTTCAACAAACCACTCATGGAATGTGTGGCACCATGAATATCTTTCTGTGTTATACATCCGGGTAAGATAAAACAACAAATGGAAATGGATAAAAGGCCGACCATTATCATAGCAGTCAGTGCTCCAGGCAAATACCAGACAATGATTCTACCACTGGAATCAATGACAACGGATGGGGTTGTCAAGAAATACTCCTCTTCAGGAGGGAATCTGCTGAAAAGATTCTCCTCTTGTTTCTTACTTCAACCAGATTCATCTTTGTCCAGGGCGTCATTGTATCTAACCATGTCTATTTTAAGATGAGCTGTCTGCAGGTTAGTTGACCATAACAGACCAATGAGCTGGAATACCTACCGGTGTTAGAGTAAGCAGTAGCCATCACATTGGCGAGCTGCTCCAAAGCAATGCAAGTGTCGATATCCAAGAGTCTGAGGTCCATATCCTTTACCGGCCGGTGAAGAATTGTAGACATGAAAATCTCATGCACCAATTCACCGGCAAGGTAGGTCTGGTACAAGGCCCAGTCAAGAGGAATTGTAACCATGGCTTGCCAATTCAACTAAGTGACAGGAAAGCACCACTGATATATCCATTGGAGAAAATAGCTCTACATTCACACGACCTCTGATTGCATGGACAGACTTCATTTACATTCCAGTACACATGACATGATTGTATAATAGATTGGCCGGATACCAGCAGACATTAGGTTGTACTTAACTGTTACATGGAGGCACTGTCATCTGTATTTAACCTGTCAATGAGTGCCTGTGAGGATGATACAGCCTGTGTGATTTCATCAATCGGCCCAACCAATCCGGTCAACCGGTCACTTGAATGCCTAAGATTCCTCATCCTTATCTGCAACATATCCAGCAACTCTCTCCCAATTGGTGTCTGGTGGCATAAACCAATTGTCTCTGGCACATTATCCAGACCCTACACAATATATGGGAGAAGGCCGGTCCTCACATGATCAGGCTGTCATGTATGGTGAGTATCCAGTGTTAACAAGATCATATGGACTGACTGACAAGGTGTGAAAAGTGCCATTCAACCAAATCCATAACATCTTGGATGGATGACTTGGGCAACATATCTGAAACCCTGCAACAACCAAGTGATTCTTTCCACCAGTCATTGAAGTAGTCCAGCATACGAGCAATATCATAGTTATCTGATTCATTTGAATCTGCAGAAAGGCGCAATGTGCGGATATCCTGCAAAATGGCATTGACATCCAGTTTCCGGTCCACCAATGTGTGTGCAGTCATGGTTGAGAGCACATCCTTGAGAAGTTGAGGAATAGTAGCAGACAACCGGGTGATAAAACATATATTGATGAAAGGTGTTACAAAGGTCTATATGACAGGGGAAAGATGAGGGCATGGGAGCATTGGCATGGCATGGCAGGCTACCTACATCCATATCCCATTTCATCAGGGTGTAGAATGTCTCTGCATAACCAGGCATGGCAGTGGCAAAACTCTTGTCAACATACAGGCGCATGGCCAGCATCCAGGAATTGGCATAGAATAGTGCACAAGAGATATCTGCAGCTATGATGTGATTGCCCTTGGCGGCAATGATGACTTGGTCAGAGGGGATGAGAGTCATAGTATTGTTCATGGAGAGAAATGTGAGGCTGTAGTATGACCGACACCTTGGGATTATTTACATGCCAACACAAGTGTATATTACATAACAGGTATTGTCAACTGGTAACCTTGATTATGTAACTAGCCGGTACCAACAACCACCTCAACCAGTACTGGAACTTGTAGCTGAACAATCATTTTCCAAAAAGAATCCTCTGCATGTACTGCTAGTTGGTCATATATGTGAGATTGCCGGGCAGCATAACATGTATGTCCAGTGAGCCCTGGAGAAGTAGCATTGTGCATGTGACTGAGCCATTGCTTGGCTCTGTAGTTAAAGAAATTAATTGACCACTGCATTTCATGTTTGACAAGCACAACCTCCTCGTTCCAGCAGTCATGCAGTGCTTTCGTCCGAAGCCAATTAACCTGGTAAACTATTATTAGAACATATGAGACTGGAAGACCTGGTGTAACTGGAAGCACTGGACACTCACATTCTGTCATCCAGTCATTTCCGGATGTGTCTCCCTGAACATCCAAGGACCAAAACCATGAAAGAGTGGTATCTCTCTGACCACATGCATTTGGATCAGCCACTGCAGAGCTGGCTTTCAAGTCTTCTTTCTTCACAGGAAGATATTTATGCAAGAGGTCATGGTCAGGGAGCTTGGCCAGCTGAAACCGGCATTTCAAATATATACTAGCATTAAGATTGACTGCTGTTTCCACTGAGCAAACTCGAGTCCATGCCCTAGTAGATGAAGCCTGTGACTTGGCTGACCAGACAGTATTGCGGAATATAACAGCTTTAGCACCTAAATGAACTCTAATGGCATGGAGTGCATCATTGGCCTGGCCTTCTCATAGGGCAATTTCTTCTTTCATAAGATTGATGAGACCTAACACCCTGCACCTCACCTCACCAATGTTGGATGGCAGAGGTATGACAGTGAGCTCCAGTTGAAATATGGAAGTATCATGAATGTCTGGACCGGGATTTTGATCTTCGTCGATATCAGAGTAATCTTCATAATTATCATCGAGTGAATTGCGAGCAATCACCAGAAAATCCGGGCCATTGACATCGACTTCGACTCCAAGATAAGTAGGTGCCATCTCCAGAAAGCTCGTAATCTGAGTGTGAAGCTTATCCCGGCATCGTGCCACTTTTAACAATTGCATATCTGTTGGGTGCATTCGTAACCTTTTCACATCCCTGGAGAGAGATATTTGGGATTCCTCTATAGTGAGACCGGTTGCGAGCCAAGTGGCAGCTCCTCGTTGACCAGGGGGGTTGATGACTGGATGGTCAGGGCAATTTTGAGCCTGCAACAGGCGCAACTCCTGCTGTTTTCTTGTTGGAGCTGCACGACCATGTGATTAGACCTGCTGGACAACCAATAAATGTCTATACTTGCCCTTTTCCAACCAGACCTCATAGATGTCCATAGCTGTAGGATCCTCTGCTCTGTTTGCATGAGCAAGTGCCTCCTCTGCCTTCCAAAGAATGACCATTTCAGGGTGGGCTGTCTCGTTGAGATTATCAAACGCAAGTTTGCTCTCCACAGCACCCTTGATAGCCTCTTTCAACTTTCTGGACAGAAACTTGGCTACCGGACATGCCAGCTGGACATGCATTATATGAGTAGACAATATATGTACATCCAGAGGTTGACAACTTACTTATATGAATCATTTTCATGAAGTTGCAATCATTCATCTGATAATCCAATACCTCCTTGCGGTTCCCATGCCCCTGGCCAATGGAGAGATTATGTTCAAAGGCGCCCAGAGGGTCTCCATGATCTCTCCATATATCCTGCCAGTCCCATGGATGAAATTCGACGCATACCGGACATAGCAGCTGTCTTGATGTCCATGCACATGCCACAAACCTATTCCAGGAATGATATCCATACCAATGGGGATGGAAAGATACATGCTGGAAGCGATCCGGTCCTTCAAATACTTGTTATACTGACAATTTATGTCATAGAAAGTTATGGCACGAGAGATTCCATCAGTCTTATAGTTGAGTGCTTGACTTAATGCATAGTCCATATTCATCTGCCTGATCATTCTGGGTAAGAGTTGTAATATTGGCCATTGATGTGACTGGATGCAATATGTACCAACCTTTCACCTTTCTGAAAGTCCACCATGGAATGTGGGACAAAACATCCATGCCATGCACATGCACATCCTCCTATACCAGTGGCTTCCAGCCTTTGCCATGAGGTGTTTGCTTGGTTTACTGCTCGGTGATTATTGCAATCTGACCTTTGGACATTGTACAGTTTGTGACGTGTAAACTTGGTCCAAAGAGGTACAAGACAATTTGACGTAGTGTGAAAGAAGAAAAGAGTCTTTGTTTTTCGACAATGCAGGAGAGATAGGAAACAGCTTTGCAAGTTGACAATGATGTAATCCGAGCTTCTTGATGAGTTCTTCACCAATCAGAACTAGGGAAGAGCCATGGTCAATAAGTGCAGAAACATTTAGAGGAGAAGAAACAGCGGGTCCATCTACAAGACAGTCCCAACGAAGGTGAGGGGTTTGTAGTGGAGCCACGCACTCTTTGCCCAAGTCAGTTCCATTACCGAGCACTGCGGACGGCATGACTACAGCGATCATTTCACTTTCTTCATCAATGGTTATTGCTGCGACAACTTCCTTCTTCGGCACCTTCTTTGCTAAGACAGCAGATGCGGTGAGCGTCTTGTAGGAAGCACCATCTGGGAATCCCTTTGAACATGCGGATGAGGTGTGACCTGCGAATGGCTCACGGCACTTGAAGCAACCGTCGTTATCGCGCAACAGTTGTCATTCCGTATCTGTGAGAGTAGGAAGACGTGTGAATGGCTTCGAGGTGGTGTCCTTTGATTGCATAGTGCTGCCCTTTGCACCGACATGTGTGGTGGTGTTTGTTTTCTTATCAGCAGAGGATCAAGAACATTTGGCACGCAGTGCAGAGTCCACAGCATCCTTTTGCCTGACGAGATAGCGCAAATGTTTCTCGTCAAGGACACGAACTTTGTCAAGCCATGTTTTCAGGTCGTCTTCAATGATATTTTCTGCCTGGTAGTCAGCAGCGAGGTCAGTGTTCAAGTGCGCTTCAAGGTGGTAGAGAATGTTGGTGTCGGCAAGATGTGATGGTGTTCCTCGCAGAATTGTGTTTTGGCTTTGCACGTCAATAGCCCATTCCATAAAGGAGTGTTGTCCTTGCATGGAGGTGAGCATCTTTCAGCACATGGTATCCGCCCAACCTGTAGGGAGCCAAACCCTGCGAACTTCAGCCATGTATTCATCGAATGTCAGTTCATCAATCTCCTTTTGGTTAATGAGATACCAGTCTTGGATACAAGGATCCTGCATTCCCCACGCAACTTTCTTTACCATCTCATTCTCAGCAACATCTTTGTGCATAAAGAACTGAGTGCACCCCATTTCCCATGACCGTAAGGCTTCAGGTGTTACTTCACCTACAGTAAGGAAAGGAGGTTTACTTGCGGATGGTTGTTCAGTACGTGCGATTTTCGAAGACATGGTTGCGGCAGGCTTGCAATCAGAGTCGGAGTCACTCGAGTCAGAGTCAGTGTATGTATGCATTGGAATTTGCACAGGCACACTCGGGGTTGTGAGAGAAGTGATAACAGGTGGTTGTGGTGATGAGACAGTTGTGTGAGATGTGTCGTCGAGTGTTCGAATGACCTTGGCACGGCTTCGTGTCGTGATTGACAACGGGGTTTTAGGAATGCGGGGGAGACGGGGAGGCAGTTTGTACGTTATGTAAGACCGGCGGGCAGACCAATGTGGTCAATACCGGACAATGTTGTTTATGTAACGGTAGAATTGATGGCAGCAAGAACAGCAAACGCTCAGCTGAACGTTAAAAAAAAGTGGAAGGCTGCTACAGCAACAGCCAACACTAACGGTCGATCAGACAAAGGGTAACATGGATGAGCGTGTGGATTTGGCAATACAGTAAGAAGATAAGATACGTATACAGGAGTGACCAGGCTTATATACATCATTAGCAAACATGGAACAACAACACGCAGTGTCCAATCAACATCGAGCAGCATGCTTACAATATGTTAAATTCATGAATATCACTCAAAAAACATAAACCAGTTCGCATTTTTTAGTGTTTGGGTATATAGACTGGTGAATATTATTTCTAACATCTCTTCACTAGTATATACAATATATCAAGAGCATATGTCAGTAGGATCAGTTCCTGGGGTCATATGTATTGTCATCTTCCTGGTGGTTCACCCCCTGGGAAATTTTTTCCTGCAGCTCCGGCCCTCTAGGATGGTATGTGGTCTGTTACTATAAACATATGGAATAAATTTATGACATAGGTATAACAGAACAATACCAGGATCCTTGTCTACAATCCAAAGTCACTTCCTGCCTACAATGTACCATATTTTCGCATTTTTGAGGTTTTTCACTACATTCTCACTACATAAACTATACCAGCTGTTCATATATCCATTACAGTACATATATAAAGCCCTCCCAAGGCCATGATCAGGTAGAAATATGTCAGAGTCATGATATCAATGATATAGGGGCAAATCCCACAATCATGCAAATGTTATATTTCAACCCTGTCTAGGGCGAAGATTTCATTAAAAATATATAGAATACATTGTAAACTACTTAAATATGCTATACTAACATATATTGCGAAGGAAAAGGTGATGTGGAAGTGTTGTGTCTCAATTTGTTGCATTATTATGGTGAGACTATCCATAGACTGTTGGTCCATAGTACTTTTTCGATGTTTGAACTTTTGACTTTCCCACGACCTTTTTCTTATCTATTGGATTCCCCTGCTGTTAATTATTCATGGGTCCTTCTGGTAGTCGAGGACTGTATTACCTGGTATATATAGTGTACTCCAAGATAGTCTGATTATAATATTTTACTGTATTCATGTCTAGGAATTCTTATCAGTGAGAATAGGAGATATGTGCTTGATATCATTACTCTGACATATTTCTACCTGATCATGGCCTTGGGAGGGCTTTATATATGTACTGTAATGGATATATGAACAGCTGGTATAGTTTATGTAGTGAGAATGTAGTGAAAAACCTCAAAAATGCGAAAATATGGTACATTGTAGGCAGGAAGTGACTTTGGATTGTAGACAAGGATCCTGGTATTGTTCTGTTATACCTATGTCATAAATTTATTCCATATGTTTATAGTAACAGACCACATACCATCCTAGAGGGCCGGAGCTGCAGGAAAAAATTTCCCAGGGGGTGAACCACCAGGAAGATGACAATACATATGATCCCAGGAACTGATCCTACTGACATATGCTCTTGATATATTGTATATACTAGTGAAGAGATGTTAGAAATAATATTCACCAGTCTATATACCCAAACACTAAAAAATGCGAACTGGTTTATGTTTTTTGAGTGATATTCATGAATTTAACATATCTACTGATGTGGGACACTCCAGAGGCTCAAACAAGCGGTGTAATATATTCATTAACACTCTAATATATGATATATACAGTCAGAATTGCTTCCCTGCTAAAGGGGCAAAATATCGAATATGTTTTTGTCCTGGGATGCACATATTGTAGTCAGCACTGTAGACTGCTGTACAAGCTCTCAGACAATGAAAAAAGCGGTCTGTTGTATCATTTTATGTATGTACATGCCATTCTACTACTTATATACATGAGTGAGCAAGGAGAAAGCTCTGGTGCAGCAGTAGAGCCAAGGAGGTATGTGGGAATAGTGAGATTATTGGAATATCCCAATTTGGTGATTTTTCCGGTGGTAGTGCTATTCTTGGAAGCCTGAGAATCACCAAAGGATTCAGAAGCTGTTAAGGGGATTGATAGAAGCCCCAGGAATTGGTATTTCATCCTAGATTGGTCAAATATTGCCAGAACGAGTGTCTGGAGCGTTAAGCATCGTGTGAATGCATTAAGCATCACCATTGGTAGTGAAGCCCTAAGAGACAAACTACAAAAGCATACTGTTTCTCACTAGACAGTATTATACATAATATTGACAGTATAGCCTGTCTTGGTGGCAAAAGAGTTGGAATTCAGACCAATACCTATTGATCGTGTCAGTGATCCGCAATCTACACAATGTGCAGGCCACTGACAGCATCCTGAGGGCCCATCTTAGTCACAATCAAGTCCGTGATGTATAGGTTTATAGGTGAGTGGATGGTCTGAACTTGTGTTATTCATACTGATATTTGCGACTTGATTATCGGTGTTTCCCGACAATTTCTGTTTTCAGACAATGATGTAAGCATACTGCTTACCTTCATATAATTAATGCACTGTCCGTTGATTGGACACCGTGTACGCTTTGACTATGTTTGGCGACTAACTCTGATTCAGTATATATAGCCCCCCCCGCTGATGTACAGATATCTTATCTCTTACCGTATCACCGAATCCCATACGCTCTTCCACGTTATCACTGTCTGATTCTCCGCTAGTGTTCGCTGTCGACTGTGGCAGTGTTCCACTTTTTTTAACGTCCAGCTGAGCGTTATCTTAAACCATGACTGTCATGTAACCGTTATCAGAACCAACCATTGGGTATTGACTATTGGTCAACCCATCATCATTACTCAACAAGCTGCCTCCCACCATCACCAGATTCCAATACCCTTGTCGGTCACAACATGAAGTCGTGATAGACTCCAAACGGCACTCGCTGAACTCACACCAGCAACTGCCTTGATAGAACCTTACAACTCCGCATCCCATTCATGAACCAATACACATATATCCACAGATTCAGAATCCACATCTTCTCACGATCCAACCGCATCTACCACTACTATGTCGACCACAACAAAAACAGCGCGTGTCGAGCAATCGTCCGCAAGCAAACCTCCCTTCCTCACTGCGGGCAAGTTAACACCAGAGGCCCTACGCTCATGGGAAATGGGTTGCACGCAGTTCTTCCTCCATAAAGAGGTCAAGGACGAGGAAATGGTAAAGAAGGTTGCTTGGGGAATGCAAGGAGCTGTTGTACAAGACTGGTACATGAATGATCGCGAACGCATTGACAAGCTCACATTTGCAGAGTATATGGCCGAAGTCCGTAACTACTGGCTCCCTTCCAGCTGGTCTGATCTTGTTCGACGCAAGATGTTGGCATCTACCCAAGGCCAACGCCCCTTTCACGAGTGGGCCATTGACGTGCAAGGCCAAAACACCCTCTTGTGTGGGACGACATCTTACCTCGAGGAAACCAGCATCTGCTATCATCTTGAATCCCACATGAACTCCGACCTCGCCGCCGATTATGTCGCAGAAAACGTCACCGAGACTGATCTACGCAAGTGGATCGAGATTGTACGCTTACTTGATGAAAAACACATATGTTACCTCGCTCGGCAACAAGAGGCAGTAGACAACGCCTTGCGCATGGAACATGCTCGCATTAGTGGCGAAAAGAAACTCACTGCAGGAACACATTTCAATGCTAAGGCTGATTGAGTGTCTACCGCCACCAACTCATCCTCTACGAAGACCTTTGTTCGTCTGCCATCTCTTACAGATAACGAGAGGCAACTCCTACATGACAATGATGGATGTTTCAAGTGTCGTGAGCCATTTGCAGGCCACACCTCTGCCACCTGCCCAACAGGTTTCCCAGATGGTGCTTCATACAAAACTATCACAGCTTCCTTGATCGCGTCCAAGAGACCCAAAAAGGCAGGTGAAGTAGTTGCAGCAGTCAAAATTGAAGGACGCCAGACTATCGCTGTGGTGATGCCATCAGCAGTATTAGGAGACGGTACTGACTCTGAAGACGAAGAGTGTGTGGCCCCATTACAAACACCTCATTTACATTGGGACTTTTGTGTTGACGGGCCTGCCGTTTCTTCTTCTATTGTCGTGTCTGCTCTCATTGACCATGGATCTTCCTTAGTTCTGATTGACGAAGATCTCGTTACCAAGCTCAGATTACGCCGCCATCTGTTGTCAAAACCAGTACCAATCGCACTCGCACTCTCTCAAGATAAAGAAACTTTTCTCCTTTTGTATTATGTCAAACTTTCATGTTCGTCTCTTGATCATGCTTATACGTCTCGCACCATACGCGCACTTATCGCGCCCAAACTTTGTACTCCTCTCTTACTCGGTGGTCCATTTCTGGAACACAATCGAATCGTCATTGATCACGAGCTACGTACTTGCATCGTGAAAGACACTAACTACGATCTTCTTCATTCTCCCGCGCCTGTAGCACCTCCACCTGTTCGCGTCACATCCTTCAGTCTGGAATTGTTCTGGATGAAGCATAACGTCGTCAAGGAACTTATGGCTGTCCTACCTGAACTTAAAACCATTATCGACAATGAGTGTGAACCAGTTAAAGGTGTGGACCTTGTGACTGCAGTCGACGCACACATCAAAGTACTTGAGTATCAAACTGAACTCGAAGCCATGGACATGAAGCTCAAATGCAAGTTTAAGGATCATTTTCCCAGTGACATACCGCATAACGACACAATGCCATCAGAGGTCTTGTTTCGTGTCCACTTAAAAGAGGCTAACAAAATTGTTCACCAACGCTCATATGATTGCCTGAAGAAATATTGCGCCGCTTGGAAGACCTTACTTGACTCACACCTGGAAAGTGGATGCTTACGGCCATCCGAGTCTGAATGGTCATCACCGTCGTTTATCATTCCCAGGGTGGACCCGACTGTGTTACCACGGTGGGTCAATGATTTCCGTCTACTCAATGACAATACTGTTCCAGATAACCACCCATTACCGAGGATTGACGAAATCCTAAAAGATTGTGCTAAAGGCAAGTTCTTCGGTAAGATAGACATGACTAACGCATTCTTTCAAACTCGAGTACATCCGGACGACATGAAGTATCTTGCGATCCACACCCCCTTCGGCAAATATGAATGGACGGTTATGCCAATGGGCATCCGCAACGCACCCGCGGTACATCAACGTCACATGACAACGGCCTTGCATCACTTAATTGGTAAGATTTGCCACGTCTACTTGGACAACATCATCATCTGGTCGCAAACCCTCGCCGAACATGAAAACAATGTGCAACAAGTACTGCAGGCCTTACGCACAGCTCATTTATATTGCTCGCCAAAGAAAACCTCACTTTTCAATACTGAACTCAACTTCCTCGGTCATCACATTTCGGCTCGAGGCATTGAAGTCGATCATTCCAAAGTCGCGCAAATTCTTGATTGGCCCCAACCAACGAATGCAACTGAGGTTCACGCATTCTTAGGTATTGTTAGGTACCTCTCAGACCATTTGCCGAATGTTGCAACGCATACGCGTGTGCTCACTGCACTAACTACGAAAACTGCAGAATTCAAATTCCCCGAATGGAATAACGAACATGATGCAGCCTTTAACGCAGTTAAGAACTTGGTCGTCAGCCCAGAGTGCTTGACCACTATCGACCACGATGACCTGCAGAACAATAAGATTTTTCTGACATGTGATGCATCTGACTATGCTACAGGTGCCTTATTATCTTGGGGACCAACACGTGAAACAGCTAGGCTGGTGGCCTTTGATTCCATGCAGCTCTGTGCGGAATTGAATTACCCAGTTCATGAGAAAGAACTCTTGGCAATTATTCGTGCCTTGCGGAAGTGGCGCTCTGAACTCTTAGGTGCGCATGTTGATGTGTTTACTGATCATCGAACTCTGCAGAACTTCACTACACAACGCGATCTTTCACGCCGCCAAGCACGTTGGGCCGAATATATGTCGCAGTATGACATCACGATTCACTATATAAGAGGAGAAGACAATGCAGCAGCAGACGCCCTCTCAAGACACACTGACACCACATCAACGACGAACCTTTGCGCTGCATTACTTACTCTACGTGCAGATGAAAGTCTCCTCGAACGCATAGTCAACGGGTATGCTGCTGATCCATGGTGTTGTAAACTAAAGGATCTTCTACAGTCATTGCCCGGATTGACACGCGACGAACGAGGGCTGTTTTATCTTGGGGAACGCCTCATGATTCCATGAGTCGACGATCTGTACGAACATTTATTTCATGCGGCACACGACGCTGCTGGCCACTTTGGCGTGGACAAATCATATTCGCTATTACGGAGTTCCTACTATTGGCTGAATATGCGTCGCGACTTGGTAGACTCATATATCCCCTCGTGTGGCGAATGCATGCGAAACAAATCAAAAACAACTGCAACTACAGGTCCACTACACCCACTTCCCGTCCCGGATGCTCGAGGTGACTCCGTCGCCATAGACTTCATTGGGCCGTTGCCTGAGGATAGCGGCTATAACATGATTGTGTCAATGACAGACAGATTGAACTCAGACGTACGTTTAGTGCCATGCAAGGACAATATCTCTGCAGAACATTTCGCGGGATTGTTCTTCGACCATTGGTACTGCGAAAACGGCCTCCCACAAGAGATTATATCAGATCGCGATAAGCTCTTTGTATCGAAATTCTGGCGTGCGTTGCACAAACTAACAGGTGTTAAACTTAAGATGTCCTCCTCATATCATCCGGAAACAGATGGTGCAAGCGAACATACCAACAAAACCATCAATCAAAGCCTCCGGTACTATGTTGATAGGAATCACAAGGGTTGGGTGTGCGCACTGCCCCGCATGCGCTTCCACATCATGAACACAGTGAATGCCAGTACTGGATTTTCCCCTTTCCAACTGCATCTCGGTTGATTGCCACAAATGCTACCCCCATTAATTCCCGCTTCGACTCTCCCAGTGGACTCAGACGAAATGCGCACACACGACTTGCTATCGAGACTCAAGACAGACGTCATGGAAGCGCAGGACAATCTGCTCGCTGCGAAGGCTGCTCAGGCTACGAACATCAACAAGGGCCGTGCACCAACACTCACGTTACAAGTCGGTGATCGCATAATGCTGGCCACCAAGCATCGTCGACAGGAATACATGCAGAAAGGTGACAAGAGGGTCGCTAAGTTTATGCCAAGATACGACGGTCTGTACGCCATCATCGACGCACATCCTGAAACATCCACCTACACTCTCGATCTCCCCAACTCTCCCAATATATTCCCTACCTTCCACGTCAGCCAACTACGCCCGTATCATGCCAATGACGCTAACCTCTTCCCTACACGAGAACTCCCCTGGCCTGGACCGGTCGTTACGGAGGACGGACAGCTAGAGAACTTCATCAACCACATTATCGACGAACGCAAGGTGGGACGAGGAAAACGTTATCTTGTACGTTGGGTCGGTTTTGGAGAAGAAGACAACGAGTGGCTACCGAGAAGGGACTTAGTAGACTGCGAGGCTCTCGATGTTTGGGAGAAAGGACGTTCTGAAGGATGATGGGGAAGGGTGTAAGCATACTGCTTACCTTCATGTGATTAACGCGCTGTCCGTTGATTGGACACCGTGTACGCTTTGACTATGTTTGGCGACTAACTCTGATTCAGTATATATAGCCCCCCTGCTGATGTACAGATATCTTATCTCTTACCGTATCACCGAATCCCATACGCTCTTCCACGTTATCACTGTCTGATTCTCCGCTAGTGTTCGCTGTCGACTGTGGCAGTGTTCCAAACGAGCACCGCTGCTTTCCCATAGTGCGGTCCACCACGAACCGCAAGCACGCATACCACTACTAGGAACCCTGCCGATGAACGATCCAGCCAGAACTCATCACCGACTCCACCCGTTCACTCATCAGAACTCAGCACTGACACCCCCTGAAAACAGAACCCAGATGAGGCTCGCGTAGTACTTAGTATTAGACTGAATACAACCGTGACTTTTGCCGCTTTTTGAATGGTCGCGACTTGTGAATTGAGCACTCCCTGAATTCACTTTTCAGAAAGTCTATTAAGTGTAAAAAGCGATGTTTTAAGTTTGTTCCCTCAGAAATTAAGCAACATTAAGTAAAATAAGTCAAAAAAGCAGCTGGTGGTTTTCCTGATGTCAGTCATTCTCAGGGTCCACGTCCATGTCCTGAATCGGGACACAGAAAACCGTGGCCCGGAGCTTCAAATGAGTGCTTCATGCCAATGTTCAGCCCATCCCGTCATGCGGTAAAGACAGAACACGAGATTATTCCAGCAGCAGAGACTGCGGGAAGTGTAGTGGTGACATGTGGTTGTTGTGGCAATGGTGTGCTCTGGGTTACTTCACGGACACTCGAGATATTGTAACTGGATGTACACATTTGTTTTGGAAGAAAATAAATCTCAGGAGTTTGCACTCCCGACATTTACTTTCTTACACTCGTATCCCAAGCTTTCGTAATATACGCGGGACAATCTCAGCTGAGAAGCCACAACTCTCTACTGAAGTGCTGAGCTTTTATAATGTAGATGACTATAATGTCATATCAGACGCCAGGAGATAAGCACCTCCTCGCGCAGTTAGTGAAAGGTCCGTTCGTGCTTTCCATGGATGTCCAACCACATACTGTTCTAACCATGGTCCCCGCAGTTGATGGTTGTCTTGCTATCCTTGCCATCTTACCTATTTCCTTTGTTGTCGTCACTGCCCTCATGAGGTGGTTGTTCGAGAATAGATGACAAAACAGACCTTCTCTTCCTCCCGGTCCACTGCCGCTCACACTATCAGGGAATGTTTAATCTATCATCACTACAGAACTATGTTAGCGCCCGAACTACTATTAGGTGTTTTGTGTTCCACTGGCACGCATTGCATGTGCAATGAACACACGAAGATGGCTCGTATTCTCATAGCATCGAGCCATTCCGTTTACAAAGATACAAATGTTCGAAACTCGACGTGCGAATGGTAGCCGCTTTATCTCAGATTGTGCACTGTAATCGTCGGAAGTTCGACTTCCATTATTTGAGGCCCACCGAGTGGCTTCCTGGCGTTGAGTCTAATAGTCGTACCATAAGTCAATGTCGACGATCGGCTCGTGGCTTGACCTACATGGCCAACACCGAATTTGCATAGGCTGTTTGAAGTACGTCATATCAGACACTTCAAGAACGCAACTCAGAAGAAGGTATCACTCACAGCCTTTGAAAACCATGGTCACACCTCCGATGGCAGCAAACGCGCCCACCCAGTACTGAGCATTGTCATTTAGTTGAGAAGTTTTGCACAGATCGGTGTTGCGTACCAAGATGCATATGCTGATGGCCAGCAAACTGTCAGGTCATTAAATAAGATGCTTAGTGGCGATCGCATCAAAGCGGTACAATACTTGCCATGTCAGAAAACCCATGCTGATAAAATTCTTGGTTATGCTCTGGATACGGGTGTCCGTTGCTACATCGCACTGGTAAATACTTTAACGGTTATGGTACAGCACAACGACTTACCGCTGGACACCAGATCTTCCGGGGCGTAGGTAAAAGTACACTGAAAGACTGATCGCTGGTGTCACATGAGATACTCTGAAATGTTCCTGCGGTAGAGACTTTGAGCATCTGCCGAAAAGACGTCAAGAAAGCCTTGAAGGAAATGTTCAGACATACTGCGTCACTTGTGAAAGCCCCCGGACTTCCTGTATATATTGCTTGGCTAGGTTCTTCAAACGTTAGTACCAAGAAAAAACTCACGTTGGTGGAATAGGTACTAAACACAAAGAAAAACTGTCAGTCAGTGAGCTAGACCGTCCATTGACCGACTAACCCAAACCGAGCGCTATCATGAATAAGCCTGAGGTTACAGCCGAGAAATAGTGCACAATGAAACTCACCATAGGACGACGCTGCAAGTAAAACCTGTTGCTCACCGACGTTAGTTCATCGATCATTTCAATGGAATGCAACACATACTATCGGTATCGTGACGTAGATGTTTTTGTTGCTGACTGCGTACACAACTGAATAACCAACGACACACAACTGGCACATAACGACTTACTTATCCACACACGGTGACAATAGAAACTGTACCGCCAAGAGGTAAGGCACATCCATAACGGCAATCAGCGTAGTACCTTTGCACAATGAATGGTAAGGTACACTGGAAAGAACGTTAGATATACCAACACGAGGACCTTTTTGGAACTCACAGTCACAAAGAGAAGGATCATGGCCTGCCATAGGGAGAGTTCAAGTTGGGCATGCTCAATATAAGAGTAAAAGCATCTTGCTCACCGCCGTGTCCCTGCAACTGCGTTAAAACTGGAAGATATTATGAGTGTGCATGTGAGGCAGCTCACCACACCTGACACTTTGGGGATATACTTCGAAACAATTGAAGAAGAACGACCAGTAAATGAAACTGGTCAATAGCGTCGCAGTAGTATTCAGAATCCTGGATAATAGTGAAATCATGCACACGATAAGTATGGTAGAGAAAACGAACAAGACAGTAGCAACCTAGATGTCATCAGTTAGAAGTTAGAAGTTAGACTGTCATGTGTCGCTCACGAGATACTTGAGCAACTGTTTGTCACGAGGGAAGGCTCGATAATAACAGAAGCCCTGGGCAGCAGCAATACCTAGTTGCCTATCAGAGCCAGTCAAGTTGATGTCGAACGCGTTCGGCAACTGAGACAGACTGACACGAAAGAGATGGTCAACCCTTGAAGTTCGAACGTTCAGTAAATAAAGAATCAAAGTATAAATGCTCTTACCTATGAACTGAATCGTAAAGGCAGACATGTCCTTCATCTGTAAGAGTTTGGAGGAAGACGGTCTAACTCAAACTCGGCGCCTGAGCTCTTGTTCCTTATGAATAGGCCGCCGCTACTAATCACGGCCGTTCCCTTTCCATCAATCAGACCCTCAGGGTTCAGAAAAGCTCCAGGGGTTGACGTACAAGGTGAGCTGGAGTAGCCACGGTCTGCGGACACTGCTTTCCCTTCATCCCATGGTTTGCTATGTATTCCCATCTCCACTTATTAAGTCTCGCGCGGCGGTTGTGACCCTTCATTGATCTGCTGCCGAGACCGGCTCGTCCTAATGCTATGTAGACAGGTATTGCAATAGAGGTTGAACTTTGAGGCCTGATAATTTACCACGCCATGCGCAATCGCAAATCATGACTTTTCTGTGTTCCATGTTGGTAGCCACACGTCAGACATGGAACATCGAATTTCGCACGTAGAAGCATATTAAGTTGTGCCTCAAGTCCCTGCCGGAAGCAAACACCCTGCACTCGAATGGGGCAATGTTTGAAATAGGGTTTCGACCCCTAAGGCAATAAATTTGATTTTTTTTAAACCAAAAAGAAATCCCTTACGTACGATGCGGCTGTTCTGATAAAGGTAGTGGCCAAAAAAAAATTCATATTAGCTTGTCAGCACTGTAACTACAAGCCATGACAAATACAGTACGCATGTACGATGATGTCCACGTGGCGATACGCAATATACATACAGTCGAAAGTCCACCGTAGTCCATATTCCAGCACAAGAAGAAAAAAGAGATACTTCAGAGTCCGAGTTCTTCTAAGCAACGGTAGACATCGTCTGGTTCATAGAAGTCGTCGTCCCCTGGAACCTGGGATCCTTGGTGGCAGGTTGCAGCATGTTTCCACCTAGAAGCAGAAGTAAGTCCATTGCTTGCCGTCCCTCGCATGTACCCTACCAGAACAGTTCCTTAACCTAATGGA
>JABBWA010000202.1:0-89703 GCA_016628065.1 Suillus lakei | reverse complement strand
CGAGTGTTGCCTTGCTTCGTGAGAAGCTGGACGCGGAGATGAAGTGTATCCGGACGACAAGCCGGAAGCTCAATGGGAGAGAAGAGGACTGGGGAACGACGCGTTGGGAATGCGTTATCGGTACGTCGTTTTTTTCTTTCTCTTTCGCGTTGCGAACACAGACCAGGTTGCGTGTGGATGCGTGCTTCGCAACTGCGCGGCGGGCTAAGGTATTCAGCTGGACTTGCCCGCTGGCGGGACACTACCATAACCCTGTATCAAGAGCGGTAATCTTGCCAACAGCGAGGCAGACGAGTGTTTCATTTCGTTGAGAAGGCTCAGGACGAGGAGTAGAGGAAATGGATGTTCTTGAGAGGGTGCGGGTGGAGTGAGCGGATGGCGATGCGATCTGAGGGTGCAGCCAGGAGGTGCCAGATTCGCCCCCCTAAGCGTGGTGCGCCAGAAGTCGGCCAGGGCGAAGAAGTTCTGTGGAGACGGTGGAATCTGAGCCGGAGGTTCCGCGGGTTGCGGTGAAGTACCTTTTGATTCGTTTAACTTCATCTAGCTGATCTGAGTTGGCAGAAACCTGGGGGGCGCATGAGCGTCGCTGACCCCAATATTACCCACACCCCTCCTTGCGATCGTTGCAAGACTAAGGAGATGCTCTGCCGTGGTCTTCCCGGACATCAGTGCATCCCTTACAAGGTTGCAAGAGGTAAGTGTAACTATGCGACCGGTGGGAGGAGTGCCAGTAAAAAGGCCCCCTCTATCACTTCTACGACCGGAGTTGCTGGTGGTTCTCGCTTGTCCGCCCCTGGTCCGGTGCGTCGTACTGTGTCGTCTCTGGAACCGCGGGTGCAAGAGCCCATCATTTTGTCGGATGACGAACTCGCGGATAGGCAGATCATGGTTAAGTGTCACCTGGTTCCTGCAGGCAAGGGTAAGAAGATGGCGGTAGAGGTGGAAGATGATGGTGTGGATCTGGAGGATCTTCATCAGCTGCGCCAGGCGCGTGCTGAGTTTACGCAGGCTAATGGCCTTATCCTGTCTGCAACCAACCATCTTGATAGGTTGGAGCAGAGACTGCTCAAGCGCATCCAGCAGCGCAAGTAGTTACCATATCTCTTCCGCGCACTTGTACATATCTTTAGCCATACTCTGTATTTTCCATAGTGTCCTGGCCCGCGCCAGTGAAATCCGGATTTGATATCCTGGTCCAATTCCATGTCCATGTCCTAGTCCGGTTCCCCACTGAGTGCCTAAGTAAGGGAAGGAAAAATAGAAGGTAAGTATGCGAATGCGATGCGATCTCAAGCGAAATGATACGGGTCTTTTTGCGGAGTACCGTCCATCTTGTCTTCTTCGGTGCGTCTTCCTGAGTCTATCCCTGCCCTGTGCCCGGGATACTGGTATGAGCGTAACCTGTATACGAAGCAAAACGTGCGTGATGCGCGAGACGCGTGCGAAGATGAAGGGTATCGTATGAGGTTAGTTACGCATCGGGAGCCAAACTGAATTAAATCTGTCCTTTGTTGTTTTTGTACGGTAATGATCTATGCGGGGTATGCGGGTGTATTATCAAATTGTCTTTTGAATGAGGGAAATGAAGCACCGGACGAATCCCGGGGTGAAACGGATACTATAATACTTGCGATATATTTTTGTTGGTTTTGTTTTTATGTTATGCGGAACTTGAGTCGGAATGAGCGTGTGCGAGTAATGAGTGTCGGGTAAGGGAGTGGGGGTTTATGCGTCGATGTCGAAATCGATGTCTTCGTCTTCCGGCTCTTCGACGTCGTCTTCCAAAAGACCATCTAGGTGTTCATCGTCTAGTCCGGTGATACTAGTTACGGATACCCGGTCGTCGCTTCGCGGATGATACGGTAGTAAGCGGAATGCTGCGTAACGGAGTTTTGAGACAGAGCCATCCAACTCGGCCAACAGGTACGATCCTCCCTTGGTCCGGCGAAGGACTATCATGGGCCCGAGGTACCTGGGCTTCATCTTCCGGTTGAGCTCGTACTCGGTCTTGGAGTTGCGGACTAATACTAGACTTCCGGGTGCGAAGTCATAGTCTTTAATCGAGTTGCGGAATCGCTGCTCGAAGTCGCGTACGGACTGGTACCGCGCTTTTAATACCTTATCACGGATTGCACTGAGATCTTCTTGCCGCTTCTGTAGTTGTCGCGCGCGCCATGCGATGAAATCTGTTGGTGTTAGCGTATCTAGTCCGGGTAAAGGTACGAGAAATGTTGCTTCTGCTAGATCAAAGGGGAAGATCGGCTCGCAACCGTGAACCATGAAGTACGGAGATAGTCCGGTAGACTTCTGGATAGTTACCCGCTCGGCCCAGAATACTGCGTGCGCTACCTGGTGCCATCGTAACTCATCCCCCTCGCAACTTTTCATGATGGCCTCCCGGACATCCCTGTGACGTCGTTCTACAATACCGTTGGCTTGCGAGTTGTACGGTGATATGCGAATCGGGTGGATTCCATACTTCACTGCGAGCTGGTCGACGGCTTTGCGGAACTGCGGTGCGTTGTCCGTTACAAGTTCCGTGATAGGACCCCATCTGCACAAGAGTTCTTCGAAGATAAATGCGGAGAGGGTGTTGGTGTTCTCTTTGCGAAGCATACGCCATTCCGGGTATCCGGTGAGCGCGCAGCGTGCATGGACTATCCTGTCAAATCCGCCTGCCTTGGTCATTAGCATGGTATCAATGTGCGCTTTCCTATAAATGCCGCCCGGAACGGGTATGGTCGGCGGAATATGGAGCTTGCGAGTCTGCCGGATCTGGCACTCGTGACACGTCCTGTTATACCATTTGATATCGTCAATAATCATTGGCCACCAAAAACGTAGAAGAAGGCGGGTGCGGATGGTTAAGACTCCCTTGTGTCCTAGGTCGTCATGTGCTTCCTTGAGGATGCGGTACCTCCGGTGTTCTGGAACAACTAGTTGATGCCTTCCGTGCGGTTCGCGCTTCCACAGGTTACTTTCAAAGATGAAGTACCGGGCTGCGACTGCGACGAATGCGACGTGCTGTTCGTCTGTTAACTCCGTACATCGTTCTTTGGTTTCTAGGAACCTCCGGATGTCTATCATTTTCTTGTCCATAGCTTTCGCATCATCGGAACGAGGAATTGGCGGGTCTTTGGATTGCGAGACAGCGGTATCAAGGAATGCTAGAAGGGGGGGTAAGCGGATATGCGTTCGCGGTACGGGTGCGATATGTGGTTGGTGCGCGAAAGTCTGGTCTGCGCTTGCAATTCGACAACAGCGAGAGTTCAGTATTTCCATGCTGAACGAGTACGAGCGGTCTAGCCAATCCTCGTGATCATCGTGCTCGCTTGGATCCTCTTCCGCGGGTGGTCTCCGTGAGAGCCCATCTACCCCGGCGTGCTTCGAAGCAGGTACATGCACAAGATTGAAAGAAAACAACAAGATACCCGCGATCCATCTATTGATCGTCGCATTGGGCTGCAAGTCCGGGTTATTGATCATACCTTTAATATACTTTGCGTCTACTTCAACCGTGAGATTGACGACTCCGAAGGTGTAGACCCGGACTGCGCGTAATGCGCGGAATAATCCATATAGCTCTAGCTTGGCTTGCGAGTAGCGACTCTCCACTTCCGTTAGCGATATTGATCCAAATCGATTCGGATACCGTTTACCGTCTTCTCCGAGTTGGAGAAGGATGAACCCGACTGCAATGTTCGAGGTATCAACCGCAAGAATAACTTCCCTGCCGCATGTATAGTCGATTGCGCGGAGTGCGGGAGACTCTAGTATCAAGTCCTTCAGGGTCTGCATGGCGATATGCTCTTCTTCTCCGAATTCGAACTCTACATCCTTCCGAGTGAGGTTAGTGAGTGGTCGTGCGATCCTGGCGAAATTCGGGATGAAGATGCGTAAGACTCCGCATGTACCTAGGAATCCTCGCACTTGCGAGACATTGCGACATTCTGGCCAGTCGCGTATCTTTTGGACCTTAGAGTCCTCCGGGACTCGACCCTCAAATGTGCACTTGTGTCCGACAATAATCGCGGTCGGAGCTGCTAGAACGAATTTAGATGCGGATACGGTTGCACCAACATTTTCCAATCTCTGCAATATCCGGTTAAGGACGATGCTATGCTCCCATATGAAGCGGCGTATGCCTGGATTCTCCGGAATGGTTTCATAAGATCCGTCAGATCTTTGGTAACGCGTCCGTACGGACTTGACAGGTACATCATCGATAAAAGGGGAAGTATACTCCGGAATTTCGTGCTGAAGGATGAACGCAGTATCACCCTGGTATACTTGGACGGCGTTTGCGTGACCTTGCGGAAGCGTAGTCAGCCGATGCGGGCCCAAGGGCGTTCCGAAGGTAGTCAGATCGCGGGATTCTTCGTGTAACGCGCGCTGGTCATATCCGGAGTATAAGTCCATCATGCCGTAGACTGCGTACCCGGCAAAGGATTCTGCTAGATGCTCGACGAAGGGGGGCAAGGATGAGTCTCGGATCGTTACTTTATTAAGCGGCTGCAAGTCGTGTACCAAACGCAGGGACTTCCCGTCTTTCTTTACCACGCAAAACCATCGAGAGCGATAGGCTGCGGTAGACGGTTCGTATACGCCGGAATCGATCTTCTCTTTGATGATGCGGATGACTTCCCCTAGAGTTGCAGGTGGTATCGGGATGTTGCGCTGAGACCATGGAACGTGCGGAACGGTCGGAATCTTGTAGGGCGGAAAGTACGTCTCATTGAGCCGTCCTCTCTCCGATGCGCCCCACGCGAAAGCGAGTTCGTGCGTCCTGACTAACCATTTGATCAATTTCAGTTCTTCTGGCCATAGCCAGTTTGCTGGATCAAGGTCGAGCTTGTCTGCGCGTTCCTGCGTAAAGCGGATACCTGGAACAAATTCTGGTGGGTGAGTGGGTAAATCGGGTAAACCGCCCAACGGATCATCGGGGAGACGCCGCGTAATGCGATACTCTGCAGGCATGGCAGTTTGTACAGTTCGTACTTTCTTCGCAACTGGCTTATACAGCAGTGCGTGGCTAGACGGATCAAAGGTATACACAGAATTGAACGCGTTAGTAGACTCCGGGTTGATGATGGAACGAGTAGACACAAGATGGGTATAATGCGCTGAGTAATGCGCAGACGAATGCGAAAATGAATGAAGGTTTCTCCTTAAGAGAGGTTGTTGCGCGGGTAGCGCGAGACGGATTAAAAAGGGAATAAGTAACGGTGGAATCGTTCGTGAATCCTCGGAATCTCCTCGCATTGGGTGCGACTCATCGACTCCTAAAAACCCTTCCGCTTCGTGTGCTCTATACATACCAAGTTATGTTGACATCCGATGCATTTCTTTACCCATGGTTCCGTTGGTATGCAGAACTCTTTCCCCGTGTTAGGGTCCGTAAGCGTGATCTCTTGATCGCCGGTAGGTAGATCCTTCGTGCGACAGCTGGTAAGCGTGAAGAATGGTCGCCCTAAGAGGATCTCAAAGTTAGCTGCTTCGATGACTTGTATCTGGAACCACATTTCTCCTGCGCCGAAGTCGAGGGACAGATTCTCGATGACTCCGAGAGTTGCGTCCGTGGAAGTATTGACTGATTCCATGTACATCTTGTAGTCCGGGCGTAATATCCCGCCTATACCTTGCCATGTCTTCCGCGGCATCACGATGCATTCCGCTCCCTGATCGAGGACAGCAGGTGATGACCCGGCCGTCTTTCAAGGTTGCTTTGATACATCGCAACGGTTCGAAGTGGGCCGCGACTATGCGCCCATCCTCCGCGCGTGCAAGACAGTCGTCGTATCTCTTCAGGAAATCCTTGATCTCTGGGCGTGCGATGAGCTCGTTTACGGTGAGCGTCCCTTCTGAAACCCGTTTGGTCGTGGTAAGCTCGCGGAAGATCTTGCGAACGTCTTGCGAGACAGCGAAGAGTTCTCTCATAGGCAGGTTGACGTTAGTATCCAGCATGCGATCTACGATGCGTTTATCCGCGGTTTTGTCGTCCAGTGGGCTCACATACTTATACTTCGGGACCGTTGGCGTAGGGATTGTTGGCGCAACAATATTACTCGTGGCGGTAGCTGGTTTGGGAGCCGTAGTCGTACTAGGCGTTGGTTTCCCGGCGGCCTCCTTGACTTGCGGGGAGACGATCTCCTCTGCTGTAACAGCTTTGGACGAAGGTCCTGGTTTGGCACGCGCCGGAACCTCTACACCATCGAATCGAACGATTTTACCCTTAGGGTCGGGTTTGCGGGCCCGTACGTTGGCGTATGCTGCGCAAGCTGCCATAGCTGCCTGCTCGAGCCTGTTGAGCTCCTCGTCGGACTCTTCTACCTCGTCAGTCTCTTCCGCGGCGCGGGTGAGTGAGTACGCGGATGCGTCGATATCTAGCGCGACTTCTACCTCTGGTTGTGACCGACAGTATAACCCTGCAATTACGGTTGCGTTAGCTCCCGTGGCGGGACTCTGTTGTAGGAATTTGTCGATGCGCTGCTGGTATGTTCCGCTTTCGCGGAACCCAGGGATACCCTCTGCCATCGGACATGACAATGCGCCCTTCGATTTCCTGACACTTGCCATCCCGGATATATTCCTTGCGCGTTAGGCACCATCTCTGGTAATGATCAGTTCCACCGCAGAAATGGCAAGGGCCTGGTGCGGATCTCTGCGGTGCCATATACTCCTGTTTGACTACTACCCCTGGACTGGGTTGCGGTCTGGGTGGTTGCGGGGATGGAACATATTGTTGCTGTTGTGGTGCGTAACCAGTGCGTGGCGAGGGTTGCGCGAGTGCCGGAATCGATACTGCCGAAGTTCCAGGTAACAGGAACACCGCGGCTGCGTATACCTTATCAAATTCGTAGGGCTCCCCCGGATGATGATCTGTGTGAAGGATGCTAAGTCTGTGACGAAGGTGAGCACTAATATCCGCGTGAAATCCTTCTTGGAACAGTTGGTTGCGTTCGAGCTCCGATAGCTTCTTCTTACTGATGAGGAACTTCGAGATCTTGAAGAACTTGCGATAGTACGCTCCCAGCTCCGTTTGCGAGTTCATGGGTATGCGCGACTGTTCTAGGGATAGCTGTGCGAGGTCAGCGCGGGTGAAGCGTCGATCGCCTTCGCAGCCCGGATACAAGGTTTTAACAGCTTTGACAAACTTAGTCCCAATCAGTGCCCGCGGCCTCGTCTAAGAGCGCCCAGGTTTCGGATTCTTCGGAAGATGCGTACCGCATGGCAGCTTTGATGCGTGCGGCGCCAGAAATCTGGGCTAGGTCTGCGAGTTCGTTGACATCTTCTATGAATTCGATGAGCTTGTCGGTCGCGCCTTCGAATTTAGGCGCTTTGTCTGTGCCATGAAGAGGCATCCTAAAGGTGTTAGTAGACATGGTCGCGGAAGATACGGATATTACGGGGGGCTGTAACGGAACAGAGGGGATCAGCAGGGATAATGCGGGTAAACGAGGAAGGGTCTGGGCAGAGTGCGGAAGTGCTTCTAAACGAGTGCGGGGTGAGAGAGCAGGTAAGGATATAATGGGTAGTCTAAGTTGCGGAAGTTCGGGAGTGGGAGCGCGGGTAGGGTTACTGGACGCAGTAAGTGAGGTAGCGGTCGACGGGGTGTCTACAAAAAGGAGTCTCTTGTCTGTGGGAAGTCAAATGATCTGGGAAAGAACGGAAGCTTCTCCTCTACGGTATCTCTTTCTTCTTCTTCCGGGGTAAGCGGGGACTGCGGGGTGAGACGCAAGGGTTCTTCGTCAGAAGATTGGGTTTGCTGTCTCGAGGGTCCGGGCTGATCTTCTTCGTCTTCTTCTTCGACCGGAACAAAGAAGCTGTCTTGTTCGAACTGAAGGGATGCTAGAGCGTCTTTCGCTTGACGTGCGGGAGTTTGTCTAAGCGATCTACCAACCTTCTCAGCTATAATCCCCTCGCGGTGGGCTCCAGTTGTGGGAGAAATCGTAGAAGCGCGCTATAGTGATAGCGTGTCGATCCTGTTAGGTGCGAGAGTAGTAGTCGACCCAAAGGGATAGCTCTGAGAGCAGTTCCTCAAGTAAGAGCGAAGGGACAAGTGCGGCTGGGTATTACGATCTATGCGACGGACTCCGCAAGCTATGCGGCGAAGATGCGAGATGCGGGTATGCGGAAGAGTTGCGAGGCGAGTGCGGTGCGGACGCGGAGTAAGAGAGCGCGAATATAACTAGAAGGGAGCCAAGTACACGAGTCCAAGTACCAGGTAGCGGGTGACGGGTATGACGGGTAAGGGTACCAGGTATAAGGGACGCGATGCGAAGATTTACCGGGATCTGTTCCGGAACTCTTATGCGACGAGGTTTCTAGGTATAACTAGCAAGAGTCGAACGCTCAAAGGAGTGTAGAGGTCAAGCGCGAGATAGGGAGAACTGCAATCGATTGCGCAAGAACAAAGAACGAGGTAGACTATACTAGTGACTCCTGCAACACCGACTCAAAGGAAGGAATGTAGAAAAGTGAGTAGTTATGAGTCCTGGGCGAGTATTTATGTGAGTCCGTACGAATCCGGGACTGTGCAGGCGACCGCATATGTACAAGCGAGTCCGGAGTGTTATAAGATGTAATAGCGCTAAGCTGGCCTCATGCATGGGAAAAGTATGTAAAACAGCCTGCAAACGATCAATAGACAACAGGTAAGGACTAATAACGCACCAGTGGGGTTGGACGGACGTGGACAGGACATGGGAGGACGATTACGAGGGCCCGGTACGGTTATGCGGAGTGATGCGGACCGTGACCCAGTATGCGGAGCCACCGCAACGACAGCGCGAAGGTGCGTAACTGACCGCAACTATCCGGAACTGTTCGCGACCCTTCAGAATGACTTCGGACTGTAAGTGTAGGTATTGACTAGCATGGGGAAATGATGCTCTGCAGGGCTGTAGCCAGATTGTTTCCTACATCGTACCTTCTCTCTCCCACTTGTACTCTTGCTCTCGAAGACTTCTTCGCTGAAGATGAAGACGCTCTTGCCTTGATGGCTATCTTTCGCTGTGTGGAAGGATTTTCATTCACATTCCCCATTGAACGAGAAAGTGATTTCCGACGACTCATCTATAACCAAAACCTCATTAAAGGACATACTACCGACCTTCTCATAAAGAAAGGAATTGAGCGCGCATTTGCTCTTCCTACTTTTCCTAAAGATGATGGATACAGACCACTTGACCTATCACCTCCTGCCATCCTCTCCGCATCACCAGAACCAGAGCAGTCTCTGCCGACCTCACCCATTTCCCAAGAACATTATGACACATCTGATGAAGAAACTCCGCAACCTATTCCATCTCTGCAACTAGCAGTCAGATCCACCGGCAGACCACGCTGTACCAAGAAAAGAGGAACACTTGCTTTTGCCATTGGACTCTCACGACCTTCTTCATCTGCATCATCCACCGCTGTCTTCAAAGAAGAAGATGATTCAGCATCCATCATCATTCCTATCCCTGCTCCGTCGACTTGCGCCCCTTCTGAAGAAACCTGGGTTGACCATTGCGGTCATTACTATTCACACAAGCATTGTCGTTACTGCGGAAAGGAAGGTCATCGGCAAATCAATTGTGACCGATACTTTTGCCGCTTATGTCATAAGCATGCCCCTGGTCATCTTACCGTCTTCTGCCCTACCCTTGAGGGTACTCGCCCTTTCACCGCTCGTCCTGGTACTCATCTTTTCTTTCAACAACTCATTGCCTATGAAGAACAACAAGACGCTGAGTATGAAGAACATGAAAAGTCCTTCCTCCGTGACTGCGACGCAGACCCCACCTTCTATCCTAGTGATTAAAGTCGGTGACTTTATCGTTAATAAGGGGGTAATGTTACAGTAGCCCCATTTAGCCCCATCATTTTCTCACAGACACTGCCTCCATCACCACATGTTTCTCTTCTTGATCACCATCTCTCTTCTTGATCGCCATCTCTCTTCTTGATCGCCATCTATCTTCCCTTTCCCAGCATCACTGCGGAAGCTGCGCTTCTTATCTCTGACATCATTCCCCTTTACCCTGCCTTCCATTTGTAGTAGTATTACACCATTCTCCCTTGGTCCATGCACCTCTTCTGATACATATACAGTGGCTCAAAAAACTGTCCACATGTTTGCGCTATTTTGACTGTTTACATCATTGTACAAGAATGGATAGGTATTCCCAGGACATCCTGCCATGGCCTGGGAGTACTACATCAGGGCTTCAAAATGAGCCCTTACCCGTGGGAATTGGTGGTCATATGGTGGCACTATGAGGTTTGCAAAATAATGACTCATGTGGACAGTTTTTTGAGGCTAGATTGAAACTATATAAATTAATGGTTATGACACCATAAAGTCATACCATTATTAAATAAATTATAATGTGGTGTCATTATGGCATTATTAAACCTATCTCTCACTATATAATGAAGGGAGTCTCATGTATGATAGTCATAATCACCATGAAAGCCATCTCCTCTGCTCAAAGGGATAACATCCTCTCTCTCTCTACTGCTGGCCTCTCTGCTCGTCAAATAGCATCTAGAACTGGTGTATGCAAGTCTACTGTGGCCAAGCTCACCAAAGAATGTCACCCAGACAAAGAAAACTCTAGTGGAGGTCGTCCATCCAAACTCACCTCTACTGATAGGAGGGCCATTATTCAGCATATTACTACAGGAAAGGCTGACAATGCTGTCCAAGTCACTCATCACATCAATTCCATCATCACTACCCCTGTATCTTCACAAACTGTGAGAAATGTTCTCAAGGCAGCCAACCTCAAGGCTGTAACAAAGAAGAAGAAGCCTCTCCTTTCTATCAGTCATAGAAAAAGAAGACTGGACTTTGCCCTGGCCCATCAAAACTGGACTGTAGAGGACTGGAAGCGTGTCATATGGTCAGATGGAAAGGTATATGTGTGGAAAAAGAAGGGGGGGCCTCTAACAGACAGAGAGATTAATGGGACACTCAAGTTTGGAGGAGGTTCTCTGATGGTATGGGGGTGTATGGGGTGGAATGGTGTAGGAATGCTTGCAGAGGTTGAGGGGAGGATGGATGCTGAGCAGTATGTGGACATTCTCAACCACCACTTGCTGCCTAGCATGGCAGAATCAGGAATTGATGAAGAAGATATCATTTTCCAACAGGATAATGATCCCAAGCATACATCCAGGAGAGCCAGAGAATGGTTTGAAGAACATAATATTCATCTCCTTGACTGGTCCCCTGATGTCAATGTCATTGAACACCTCTGGGGAATACTCAAAAAGAAGCTTATAGCCTATGAACACCCCCCTAAAGGAGTATGGGAGTTATGGGAGAGAGTGGTGGTAGAGTGGGGACAGATTACAGCAGAGGACTGTCAGAAGTTGATTGAAAGTATGCCTAGAAGGATAGAGGCAGTAATCAAGGCCAAGGGAGGCCACACAAAGTACTAGAATACCTGATTTCCTATGTAAAATATCTGAGTCAAAAAACTGTCCACATGAGTCATCGTTTTGCAAACCACATAGTGCCACCATATGACCACCAATTCCCACGGGTAAGGGCTCATTTTGAAGCCCTGATGTAGTACTCCCAGGCCATGGCAGGATGTCCTGGGAATACCTATCCATTCTTGTACAATGATGTAAACAGTCAAAATAGCGCAAACATGCGGACAGTTTTTTGAGCCACTGTACCTGTCATTACCTGTTACCTGGCTGAATATACCTGTTCCGCACCCATTCCGCACCCGTTCCACACCCGCAACCCTTGTCATTCGTTTTTCTTGACTTTCCCGTGTTTCCAGACATAGTCCGATGCTTTCTGCACCCATTCCCTTGCTGTTATCCATACCCCGACAACCCAAAGCTTCAGACCCGCTTTCTTGCGCCTCGGACTTGGTAGTATACCTTCGGACCCGCTGTTTTGACCCACTGACTTCATCCGCATACCTTCAGACTAGTCTCCTTACCTTTCCGTGACCTTAGACACTAACTTTCAGACTTATATCAGTAGCAGACCCCTTTAGGGTCAAGTGTTCTTGCCTTGCAAGAGAAGCAGCAGGCATAGCAATCACTCAACATTATATCTGCCCACTGTGGAGTTGTTTCCCACACCGCTATTCACAAACCATGATCATGAAGGCGGGTAGGCGTCCCTAACAAGTCGATAGAAGTCAGAACATAATTTAGCACTGAAAACGCATAAATACTGACCTGGACCTTGATTAGACCAGTAGGATCTGTCATAAACTCCAATGCCTTGTAAAAGTTGTATCCAGATGTATGGCCTTGCAGATTCAATGTGTGAAAGATGCGAAGTACCTCAAATGTAGCACATGTCTGTGGGTCCAGTGGTGTGGCAGGAAACCAATGTGCCCATAGCAGTTGAGCCCAATGATCAGCCATGAGACCTCCTTGGCATCCGCAGAAGTCAACGGAGACGGTGTGAATGCCATTGATGTGGATGACAGTGAAATCCTTGCAGCCAGGGACACGACGGGCACAGCATTCATGCTTCATATGACCTAGCTGCAAATTTAATCCAATTTCTTTCAATGATGTTTGCTGAAAACAGTCCTTGCGCCATCTCTACAGGACAAGTTCAATCAATCAGCATTGGTGAAGCTATAGTCAAACATAAGAAAACTACGTACCTCAATTTGATGCAGTGGCAGATCAAGATGTTTCTCAAGTGTACATGACGAGCAGAGCATAGATGGGTTGCAGCAATCAATACATTGAATGGTGGGTTTGGACTTGTTACACTGAGGGCACTGGTCTAGTTGAGAGTATGACCCTTGGCCATCTAACCTGCAGCATCTCAGTTGAGATATTGAGCTCGAATACTTTGTAAATGTCTTCAATGGTACATCCTTGTTGAACGGAATAAGTCAGTGTATCTGAAAATAGCAGAGCTAGCTCACCGAGTTTTCATAGCATGTGGCAGAGGTTGTTATGACATCTACACCCTCCAAACCCTCACCACCATCACTAAAACCTAATGGCACATCATCATAGCCATCAAAAGACACACTCATCAAGTTTTCGGGACCAGTGGGTCGCTGTGGGTCAGGGTCCCTCTCCACATGCACTTTTGTTGAGCCAAATAGGATGCATTGTCGGTCAGTGGTGAGGGCTATTTGGTGGGCAAGCACAGGCTGTTCATGGTGGATGTAAAACTCAGGCTTGCGCTTTGGAGGTTGTCTGGTATTGCGAGTATTCATTAGTGACAAGTCACAACAAACATCAAAAAGAGAAGTCGCTAGTGTGGGGTTGAGGTCATGTGACCTATATGGAAAGTGCATTTGAACATTATTGAAGGCTCAAATCTCAGTACTCAGTGTCTAGATAATCAGGAAGGAGATGAGGCAGAGGCAAAGGTATGGGACTATTGATTGATTGATTGGGCTGCATTATGTATGATTTTGTCGTCTTTGAAGATGGGGATGTATGAAGATTATTGATGTGCAATAGGGGGTCTCTGAGTTGCATCTGAGTTCTTCTATTTGGCACTTGCTCTGACATATCTAAGTTGCAAAGTCTCATATTTTAGACAGTCTCATTTGTTGAACAACAACCTGATATCTGTACTATTGCTTGAGTTAATTTCTCTCCATCGTCAAACTGAACTTTGGAACAATTGTGAACTGGAACTCTAACAATCTAAGTCACAAAGTCTGGTATTCATTTTAGACAATCTCTTCATTCATTTTCATTGGAACGACAAGGCAGAAAGCTTCTAACTTGTCTATATCTCACAACTTGAGTCACAAATTCATGTCTGATACATGTACATGCAAACCAAAAAAATAAATTGTGAAGCAGGTACTACATTTTACATAGTTAAATGACAGCTACACAACCAGCACCTCGTGCTCACTCAAATGCTGAAACAGCCTGCTCCCTGGTCTCAAAACTCTCATGGATTGCAGAACTTACACCGCTAACCTCATTCATTGCCAAGTTCCTTGATGACATTGAGCACAATGATTTGAAAATATTAGGGATATACTTATCACACTGGGTAGACACCTGGATGTCAGCCTTTGTACACAACGTACCAACAGCTGGACTCGGATGATTCTGCCAAATGAAACAGAATCTCTTCAGGTGTCTGACCCATTAGGTCATACATGTCATTCGGAATTTCAGCGGTCTCATGGACAATCAAACCCATAGCCCATCCCAATGCAAACACCACCCAAGCCTGATTGCTTGTATGAAACCCTTGATACATGGCACCTGAATAGTGAGACACCTGGCTCTCACAGTCACTCCTGCAAAATAAATTACAAAGGATATCAATAAGCAATTTACAAGACCTACCAGGTAGTATAGATGCCAGGACATCTACCAGCCCATACTACATAAAAATTAAACCGTGGGCACGTCCTCACAGAACGTTCAGTAATTCAATGGACATGGGCACTTGGGACGCCCTGAGTCATGTGGCCTGCTATTGCCCTACATATGTTAGATAGGAATCTAACATACTACTTTGAATCACTCACCACAACACGGTCACCCCACTGGCATCCTGATTAGTGACATGGTATGACCTCTCATCCAGGGCCCTCAAGTAGACATCAATGATGCAGCTTATGCTGACAACTATATGACTGACCAAGTAGAAGAAAGATTTGAAGCGTGGTTTGAATTACGTCGATCAAAGTCGGTAGTAAGAGCAATCACTTCGCTTCTGATATGCTCCAAATAGATTGGCTGCCAAGTCTCACCACTCAATGTTCATTCGTAAATTATGCCGGGAACAGGAACAGGATAGTTTAGACTCTGAATGGACTGCTGAGTGGTATTTGGGGTGGTAATGGTAGAATCTGTGGCAATAGCCTGGGTAGATGGTTGCATTTGTTGGACCTAAGTAATGCAATGATATGGGCGGTCAGCATATCTGCAATACTTGTGAAGAATCACAGTCTTACCAATGGAGATGAAGCAAGAGTCGCAATTGTATGCTGCAGAATGGTTACAGCAGGAGGTGACTGATGGTAGTCTGCAGGTCTGCTAGTACAGTGCTGAAGTCAACAGTGGTGTGGTCCAGTCCAAGGTCAATATTCTGTATAGCACGTGAAAGAGCTGAGTCTGATTGGTGAGTGTGAGGATGGTCCATGGGAGTGAAGGGTATCAGACATGAGGGTAGTGGACTCCACAACCAATAAGTCAGTTTGTCATTGTTTGGGGGCTTGAAACTAATGGGCTAGTACATACCGAGACACCAACCAGAGTACGATAAAGTCAGTTTGTCAGTGTTTGGGAGCCTGAAATTAGTGGGCCAGTAATGTACTGAGACACCAATAGTCCCGACTTACCATGCCTGAGGCCGACATTCCAGGGAAGAAAAAAGGTTGAGGACATTTGACTTGGGCCACCAGAATGAAGTTCAAGTTTCTGGACGCTTGTGCAACAGAATGGCAGGAGATCTTAGACAATAACTCTTCCACCTCATTCTACACCTCTGTGACTTGGCTATGGGTCAAAAAATATGGCTGGTATTTTGATTATTGGTCAGATCTTGAAGAGGACGTCCAAGATCCAGTAGATGATGACCTGGATTTTGCAGATGGAGCAGATGGCGAGGAGGAGCTGATGAAATGCAACAACTATTTCAATGTGATGTGTGTGGTGTGTGTAATTTCCTTTTTTGGATGCTGCAAAGTCTTAGTAAATCTCCCAGCGCATACAACAGTGGTATCACCATCATTATTGTAAAGCACAAACTGCCATCACCGACAACAATATGGAAATGGTGTAGGAAACAATCTGGCTACAGCCCTGCAGAGCATCATTTCCCCATGCTAGTCAATACCTACACTTACAGTCCGAAGTCATTCCGAAGGGTCGCGAACAGTTCCGGATAGTTGTGGTCAGTTACACACCTTCGCGCTGTAGGAAACATTCTCGCTGCAGCCCTGCAGAGGCCTAATTCACGGAGTACGTCGAAAGCCCAGTTGTCCGGACATCAGTACAGTCACTCCCAGTCATCTCCGACGAAACCCGCTCAAACCCGACGCTTTCCCGCGCTCTCCGAGCCTCGGACCCACCGGACATCACCGGAGATGCACCGGACCCGCTCGCATACCTTCGGAAACCCGTCCGTCCTATGTCCTGTCCGTTCCGTCCAACCCCACAGGTGTGTAGTAGCTTAATCCCCATGGCTGATGCAGTATACAGTGTTATTACCTGTGTTCTCACACGTCCGCAGCGCCTCATGTTAGTTTACCTATCACCGGACCCAATGTTTTCCTACTTTTGATATTCCGGATTTCTACGTAGCTAGTTATATAGGACTGGTAGTACGACCAAGCACTCATTACTTTACTGTAGGTGGGACTTCCCATCTACTTGGTCACATACCTGTCTTTACCTGTTACCTGGCTGAATATACCTGGTTCACACCCGTTCCGCACCCGCTTCGCACCCGAAACCCTTGCCATTCGTTTTCCCTGACTTTCCCTTGTTTCCAGACATAGTCCGACGCTTTCCGCACCCATTCCCGTGCTATTCTCCGTAACCCGACGACCCGAAGCTCCGGACCCGCTTTTCCCGCGCTTCGGACTTGATAGTATACCTTCGGACCCGACATTTTGACCTCCGGACTTGGTCCGCATACCTTCGGACTTGTTCCTTTACCTTTCTGTGACCTTATATACTAACTATCAGACTTATCTCAGTAGCAGACCCCTTTAGGGTCGAACGTTCTTGCCTTGCAAGTGAAGCAGCAGGTATAGCATTTGACCTTACACTATATCCGCCTACTGCGGAGTTGTTTCCCACAGCACGTCATTGCAGTGGCTCCGCACACTGGGTTACGATCCGCATCACTCCGCATAACCGTACCAGTCCCTTGTAGCATCCTCCCATGTCCTGTCCACGTCCATCCAACCCCACTGGTGCGTTATTAGTCCTTACCTATTATCTATTAATCGTTTGCAGGCTGTTTTACATACTTTTCCCATGCATGAGGCCAGCTTAGCGCTATTACATCTTATATCACTCCAGACTTGCTTGTACATATGCGGTCGCCTGCATAGTCCTGGATTCATACGGACTCACATAAATACTCGCCCAGGACTCATAACTACTCACTTTTCTACATTCCCTTCCCTTGAGTCGGTGTTGCAGGAGTCACTAGCTTAGTCTACCTCGCTCTTTGTTCTTGCGCAATCGATTGCAGTTCTCCCTATCTTGCGCTTGACCTCTACACTCTTTTGAGCGTTCGACTCTTGCTAGTTATACCTAGAAACCTCGTTGCATAAAAGTTCCGGAACAGGTCCCGGTAAAACTTCGCATTGCGTCCCTTATACCTGGTACCCTTACCCGTCATACCCGTCACCCGTTACCTGGTACTTGGACTCGTATACTTGGTTCCCTTCTAGTTATATCCGTGCTCTCTTACTCCGCGTCCGCACCGCTGTCGTGAACATTCTGGCTGCAGCCTTGCAGCGACTGTTTTGACGTAGTTTGACTTACCCTTACATTCCTTAGGTGATGTTCGCATTTTTACTGCTTACATAATCATCTCTCTCTTACCTGGACTTTATACCTGTCTTTACCTGGTGGTTACTGGTTTCCAGTTCTTGGTTGCTCCCCATTAGTTTGGGTTATTTAGTAGCATCCCCTGTTGTAGCTTCGTAGTTGTAGCTTCTTCAGCTCACTTCTTAGCTCCTGGAACACATTTCTCCGTTTGGTCTGGCAGTGACTTTGTCCCCCTCTTTCTTTTCCTCTCTATCTCTTGAGCCAGAGCCTGGTCAGAAACCCTTTAGGGTCGAACGTGTCTACTCCTTAGACATAGCAGCTAGACATAGCACTGACCCAACATATCTGCAAGCCTACTGCAGAGTTGTTACCCACACCGCACTCGCCCCGCAATGCATCCGCATACCCGCATCTCGTATCTTCGCCACATAGCTTGCGGAGTCCATCGCATAGATCATAACACCCAGCCAGCACTTGTCCCTTCGCTCTTACTTGAGGAACTGCTCTCAGAGCTATCCCTTTGGGTCGACTACTACTCTCGCACCTAACAGGATCGACACGCTATCACTATAGCGCGCTTCTACAATTTCTCCCACAACGGCTTTGCATACCTTAGGCAACTTCGCACTAAAACCTCCACGAAAGCCCTGAATCCTGCAATTTTACTCGGCAAATTTCTACAATGATCGCATCAAGCATGCTGCAGAGGTCGAGATTATGAAGAAGTTAAACGAATACAAAGTTCAGTTGCGGGAGTGGGAGGTAGCCACAAAAGAAACATCTTTGGACTGGAGAGGACCCACCTGCAAAACCTAAGCCCCCTCATTGCATCGCTATTCAAAACACAGTCACAGAGAGAATGTGGCATTCAGAAAGCCAAAATTTCAGAGATGAGGTTGAGAGCAAGATGAAGGAAGAGCATAGGATTGCATTGGAGGCATATGAGAGTGGTGTGCAGGTTATGTCTGCTGTGACTCCTACCGCACAAGATTACCACAAGTAAGCGACATCCTGCCTTTGTTGACCGCTGTTGACATGTCTTTTGAAGTAACACACCTCAAAGCAGCTGTGTTCCTTCAGCCTTTGGCTAATGCAATCCAAAAGCGGTTTGGTATGGCAACTTCCATTTTGATGGTTGGCCCAATCCCTTCACTAAAAGGCAGAATTGAGATGAGAAGGTCAGTCCTGTCCACATTTCATTTTTCTTGGGATAATGTTAATATATTTGTGAGCAGTGTTCACTCGGGTGCAACTAACACAGCCCTACCTCAACTATGGCCTCAGTTCAACCCTGACAGATTTACTGCCATGGCTCAGTCCATGGTGAAGTTTGGCGAACATGCATTTTATAAGTGAATAATCATTGCTGTAACTTGGTGATTAGCTAACGTTGATGAAGCATCATCAGATTGTGTAGCTCGAGCGCTGTCTTCTTCCCCTATAGCCGATAATGAGGATCCCTCAGTTAATGCACCTGTGGACCACATCACACCTACTGCTACAGCCCTACCGGCTTCCTCTACTGTGTGGGAGCTCAGCTCATCTCACATCCTTACGCCTGAAGATGAGCCTCAATGTAATTCTCAGGAGGGATCATCTGACACTGCATGTAATACTTCCCCTCCCGCATCTCCGAGTGACATAACACCTCCTGCACCTCCCACCATTACACCGGAGGTCTCTCCTTCTATTGCTGACTCTCCACCAACCCCAGTCCCTTCTGTTAACTCTCTCGCAAATCCTACTGTGACTGTACCTGCTGAAGAACCGGAATTTGATCTCTTGGGGTGTTCTGAAAAGAGCATGGTAGATTATTGCTACGTCTTGAAGCATTTTGATTGGGGCTGACCATGGACACATTGTCTAGGGCGGTTTCTGAGCTTTGAGAGGACATGTGGCTTTCCTGATGGTGGGAAGAGCATCCCACTTACCAAACGCCCCAAGGATTTCAAGATCTGGTTTTGTGGCGGCCGCAAGGACTTTCTTCCCCAAAACTTCAATGAGTTTGTCAGTGGCATGGTGGCATGGTGGACAGCCATTCAACCTGACAACCATGAATGTGATTCTCAAGGCGTGCATATGCGTGAACCACAGGACGCAAATTGGTCACAGCTTCGCAAGGCAGGAAGGAATGGCATGTACTTGATGGTGGTAGGTCTGATGTGGTGGCGCAACATGATTTCTAACAACAAGACCATGGGAGAATGGCTTGCCATGGTTGAGGATGTCTCTTGGGTGCTTGAGAGCATAGTGGCCACCCACATTGATGAAAGTGTGTCTCCCACACCCTTGCCACCTTCCCCATCAACTGTCCGCTGTGGCAAGCACAAGACTACTGTGGTGGAGAGTACAAACAGTGTGAGTACCAGGTCTAAGTGCGTGAGGGCTGCCTCATTACATCGCACACTATTTTTGCATCTGTCTGTACTTAAAGTATATATGTTTGCTGCTTGAATGTTTCGGATGAGGCTGGAGGGAGGGTAGTATTGTTTTTTAAAATGTTTTAGCACAGCCACAACACCAATGATATGTTGTATTGCCTAAATGGGTAGTGGAATATTCTACAAGCTAGCCGAAAAACAGGAATAGCCACAATGCCAACAATACATATGTTGTATTGCCTAAATGGGAAGGACAGAATATTTGAAAACAAACAAAGCTAGCCGAAAAACAGGAATAGCCATGACACCAACAATATGTTGTGTTGCCTAAACAGGAAGGACAGAATATTTGAAAACAAACAAAGGCCGAAACAGAGCAGCAATGCCACCCGTGATATGTTTTGCCTGCCAAAAATGGATGAATGAAATAAGGTATTATTCCAGAAAATATAACAGTGCATAAACAAACCAATACAATGCAGAAGCTACTGCAGCAGGTGCCCTGCAAATACACATGTAGAATGGCCAGTAACTGTGTGTAGACTATATTACTGTAAAAATGGCAGGTATTTATAAATGGCTGCGCAGTGTAGTACTGTAGTATTAATTAATACACTACAGGTACTGGTGGATGTCGAGCTATAGCGGATGCACAATACTTAAGTCTAGCAGAAATGACGGTGTCGTGAACATTCTGTCCACGGCCCTGCAGAGGCCCAATTCACGGAGTACGTCGAAAGCCCAGTTATCCGGACATCAGACCAGTCACTCCAGTCATCTCCGACGAAACCCGCTCAAACCCGACGCTTTCCCGCGCTCTCCGAGCCTCGGACCCGCCGGACATCACCGGAGATGCACCGGACCCGCTCGCATACCTTCGGAAACCCGTCCGTCCTATGTCCTGTCCGTTCCGTCTAACCCCACTGGTACGTAGTAGCTTGTTTCCCATGGCTGATGCAGTAGGCAGCATTATTACCTGTGTTCCCACAAGTCTGCAGTGCCTCATGTCAGTTTACATACCTTCGGACCCGATGTTTTCCTGTTTTTGATATTCCAGATTTCTACGTAGTTAGTTATATAGGACTGGTAGTATGACCAAGCACTCTTTACTTTACTGTAGGTGGGACTTCCCATCTACTTGGTCACATACCTGTCCTTACCTGTTACCTGGCTGAATATACCTGGTTCACACCCGTTCCGCACCCGCTTCGCACCCGAAACCCTTGTCACTCGTTTCTATTGACCTTCCCTTGTTTCCGGACATAGTCCGACGCTTTCCGAACCCGTTCACTTGCTATTATCCGTAACCTGACGACCCGAAGCTCCGGACCCGCTTTCCCGCGCCTCGGACTTGGTAGTATACCTTCGGACCCGACGTTTTGACCTCCAGACTTGGTCCGCATACCTTCGGACTTGTTCCTTTACCTTTCCACGACCTTAGATACTAACTATCAGACTTATCTCAGTAGCAGACCCCTTTAGGGTCGAACGTTCTTGTCTTGCAAGAGAAGCAGCAGGCATAGCATTTGACCTAACACTATATCCGCCTACTGCAGAGTTGTTTCCCACAACGGAGTGGGTGTGGATGGGTTCCGGTACGGAAAGGCGGGTTGTGTCTAGGTATTGAGGTGAACAGGTACGAGGTCTGGGTCTGGGTACTTAGAACCTACATCGAGACTCCAGAAGTTGTACTGGATCCCACAATAAGTCCATGTGAGGTCCAATAGTTATCCATAGGATAATTATGATCAGGTTGAAGCACAATGATGCAATAGTGGGACACAAGAGAGTGTGATAGTCCATGATGATAAGGGACAGCTAGCGGTGACTCCATTCACACAAACTCAAACACAAAGTCAAAGGAGGTATCAGGAAGTGATTATTTCAGAGCCCAGTGTGACTATTTATCCTAGTCCATACAAAACCGGAAGTATCTATGCGAGCGCAGTAAGTTCAGGCGAGTCTGTAGCGAGCGCTTGGTGCAGTAAATATGTAAACTACTAAGCAGCCTCGTGCATGGGAACGCACTTCATAAATGGACTGCCAATGATTAGATAAAACAAATATAACTGATAACGCACCAATGGGGATAGGATGGACATAGGCAGGACATGGGTAGATGGATCCCAAAGACTAAGGCAGGCTTCTGTTCCGTGGTAACGGGCCCAGTGGATGTCCACGACCAACAGATGACAGATGGACAATGGAAGATCAATTGGTGAAAATGGATGGAATGAGTGTCATTTGTTGGGCTTAGTGAAATATGGAAGAATAGGTTGTTGTGAGGCCAGAGTGAGGATATTTCTCACACCACCTTCATTCTTCAGGATGAAACTCCCCATGTTGCCAATGTCTTTACTGATGATCTTCCAATCAAAGGCCCTGCAACTTGCTATGAAGATGAAGATGGAAACCCAGAGACCATTTCTGACAACCCTGGCATATGTCGTTTCATATGGGAATATGCTGTTGATGTCCATCACATCATGCATTGCTTCATTCATGCTGGAGGCACATTTGCTGCACTCAAGACTCAGCTCTGTTGTCCTAAAGCCACAATTCTTGGTCAAGAATGCAATCCAGATGGTCACTCTCCAGATATGTCAAAGGTAGAGAAGATTCTTCAATGGCCTATTCCAATGACTCCCAAAGATGTTCGCTCATTCCTTGGTTTATGTGGTACCATTCATATATGGATCAAAGACTACTCCAAGCACACTCGCCCTTTGGTCAATCTCTATTGCAAAGACAATCCCTTTGAATGGACAGAAGAGACTCAAGAATCATTCAACTATCTCAAGCATGCAGTATCCTCTGCACCTGCTCTACGCCCCATCAATTACACTTCCTCCAATCCCATCATTCTTTCAGTTGATACCAGCAAGATTGCTGTTGGATTCATTCTTTCCCAGATCAATGATGATGGAAAATGTCGCCCAGCTCGCTATGGTTCACTTCCTATGAACAAGTGAGAATCAAACTACAGTCAACCCAAGCTTGAGCTGTATGGTCTATTTCGTGCACTTCATCACTATCGTCTCTACTTGGCTGGTGTCAAGAATCTCCACGTTGAAGTTGATGCAAAGTATACTAAGGGCATGATCAATCACTCTGATGAAGTCTCCAACAGCACACTCAACAGATGGATTCAAGCACCCAACTGAACAACTACTGTACCCAGTGCTTCTCAACATAAGGACCACTGAGCAGTAGCATTGCTAGGTTTGTTGTTTTGTTGTGGTTTTCAACTGACCAGCAATGAAGATTGACAGCGGCATTATGGTGATAATAGTGCCAACATTGTGAGTAATGAATCGCTATTGTGGGCAGAAGATCAGGTGCAACTGAACTGTACAGTTAATGCCAGAATGGACTGAAGGACTTACAGATATACATCAGTCTATCTTTAGACATCAGCAAAACCCTAATTGGGTATGCAGGGATATCCCCATATGGATAGCATTGTGTAATGCTGTGTAGCACTGTGCAGTGCTGCCTATATGGGGACTTCAAATAAGTGTTTTGCTGATGGACGAACTCAGCCCAGGCCTGAGCCTTGGGCATGGGCCTGCAGAGGTTGCAGGCCCAGCCCTCAGCCCTCATCAGCCCACTCATAGGGCTGGGCTGGGCTGGGCCTCTGGAGGGCTGGGCCAGGTGGGCCTGTGGGCCTGAGCCCTGGCCCTCCACATCACTACTTTCAGATGCCCACAGCCACACTTTGGGGGGTCAGACATGCAGGTGGTGCCAGTGAGGGAGCCTCCCTCACCATGAGGTGTCCCACTAGGTTAGCTTTCAAAGTCCATCAGGACCTAATGACTGTACACCTATGGTTGGACCACCACCTAGTGAACCACCCCCCAACAGGTCACGTGAGTTCATGTGACTTACGAACAATGATCAAACACTGACCCATGGACCTTACTGCTGCCGGAGAGGCTCATAGACGTTGTGATATTTATTTATTTGTATCAGGAAGAAAAACATATACGAGGGCCTCAGAACCTGCAGTGCACAAGAATGAGAAAATGTAAAGAAATGGGGCGGTCTGTGTAATGTCCTCATATGTTTTTTATTTCCTAACCTTACAGAATATGCTCGTAGTGTGTCAATTATGATATCATTGCAAAGCAGTATAGTAGCACAAATGGCAGGTATTCTATAGCGGCGATATCAAAAATGGGATAATGATAGTGCAGAAATGGGAATACAACTATGTGAAAAATGATTGTGATGGATGTGAGAGACTCAAATGAAGATAACAGACAGGGAAGACACAGGAGATTGGAGTGAGGAGAGGTCTAGTAGAGCTGGCTGTCACAAACTGACTTGCCAAAGGTCCAAGAACCGTTGGCAACCTGTTGCGAGCAAACGGTTAGAACAGCGTCAACAAACGAAAAAAAGTCACGCACCAATAGAGTAGCCTTGGTTTCATATTTCTGATATGAATAAGTTCATCAATAAGTTAGTGCATGGGGACCGGCACCTTACCTCGCACTAATCTAATGCCAGACTTCCGTAGTAGGGACAAAACTCTTCCGTTGCACCGTTCGTCTTTGACGATGTGGTAGAGTATCACACAATGTTTATCGTGGCACATACATAAGTTCCCAAGGTCACGTGAAAACTCACGTGACCTGTCGTGGGGCGGTTGAGTTGGGACAGCTAATTAACTCCAAAACTTCATGTCATACTATTGAGTCTTGACAGCACTCCTTTATGGTATCCTGCACGTATCACGCTAATTCTGCCATGCTAGTTGTTCCGTGCACTGGCGAAAGTAAGCATATCAGTACTCGGGCTCGGAAGACACCGAGAAAAGACGGGCTCACTCAGGCGTCAATTTGAGAACGCCTCAAAGCTCAGGGCCACAGGAATAGCCGGTACCCCCCTTCACATGACAGCAATTTTTGCACGAGCATGTGGTCCAAGTCACGATGGTGCCGGATTTTCCACAGTGATACCCGAAATCGTTGCCGTTGTTGAGTTTGGTGTCCTTTGCGCACCCCACTTCATAGGTGGATATAAGCATGTGGTCTAAGGTCTGCACGTAGGCCAAAAAAGTGCTCACCAGGTCTGGATTTGTCACAGGGAAAGCCCACGGCTGAAGATATCACCAGGTTGTCGGATGCGATAGCTACACCAGCCATCGCTGCAGCACATATGATCGTAGTGGCAAGTGAAGCGAATCTCATGGCTGAGACTTGATGGTGTTTTCTGAGTCAAGTACGTTGACTTTTATACACAAATAGTATAGGGGCAGCTAAACAATTTACGTGTACTTGCATCACAAACCAGATGACAGCTCGCGCTCTGTAAAATTAATGTACCGACGTACTCCGGTTTATGATGATCATTTATTCACCCGTTTGCACTGTGCAGCGATGCGCCGCGGCAGACACTCACGGACCAAAAATTCAATAGGCCCGCCCTATGCCCTATGCCCGCATGACCTTGCCACCGCCAGCCATCGAGGCTGCGGCAGTGATGATCATAGTGGTGAGTGAAGTGAATTTCATGGCTGAAACTTGATAGTGTTTTCTGAATCAACAACCAGGCAATCTGGACGTGCTTGCATCACGAAACAGATGTCCGCGCTCCGTGACGTAATTTTCTTGAAGGCCTCAGTAATGTGCCGGATGCACTCCGCGAATCTTTCTGCCAGTGGTCGCGGGGGTAAATTGTAACGGCGAACGTTTTCCGAGGACGTTTTGTTGCCGATATTAGTTGTGGAATACTTGGACAGAACCTCCTTGATGGTTCCAATATCACGATTCAGGATTGTCCACCCAATACTAGACGTATTCCTGACATCCTTTACTATCTCTGGCCCGGTGTTGCAAACCGCGACGTAGCACACTCATATTTCACTCATTTCCTTAGCACAATGATTCTAGGGGATATCTGATCCATAGCTTACTGTACATGTTTTTTATTCTACGAAAAATGAACTAGAAGTGCTTGCGGCAGCGAAACACTGCTGAGAATGTGCACTTTCCATGCCAATCCATCGGAGGGAAGCCACCACACCCACTAAAAAAATCCAGGAATTTCACTAGTGGTTTCCCATTACCTTCTAATATCACTCTAATTTTTTCCGACATGATAAGTAAGTGGTGTTGAGAGACACAAATGTTGTACCATCGAGATGCAAGACGTGACAGGAGGAATGAGATTGTGTTCGGAGTCACAAATCGCTGGTCGGCAACTCGGCCAAAACTTGCACAATTCTGCAAAGTCAAACTGTCAGACTTGCAGCGCTGGTCGCATGCCCAATACTCAGAGAAAGCGACCCTCTCAGTTTTCTCAAAGGTCATTCCCTCTATAATCCTTCCTGCAGCATCATATATTATACCTACCTATAAGACCTTATAGTACATACACATACACATACAAATTCAAGTCTCAGCGCTGCATGAAGCCTTTGGAATTCTTGAATAGCCCTCGTCAATTGCGCTTGACGGCGTCGGAGAGTCAAAACAGCGGTGTGACATAGTGTGACGCGACGACTTCTGTGCGGTGAGAAATTTTGCAACTCTGTGCTCAAACACTGTTTCGCACCGGCTTCTCTCTGGCAACGTAGCATTGGCATATTTCTCTATTTTTTTTCATAGCCTTACAGTACGTACTGAATCCTACCTGCTCGTGTTTTTGGCTCATTTTAATGTTGTGTAGCTGTTGTGTTATAAAAAACGGGTCAAAAGTTTTGCAACACCGGGCCAGAGATAGTAGTCCCAGAGTGCGCACATAAGGTGTTTGTGCCTGTCTTCCATTTGGATTGATGTTGGATTGATGGAGCTTCGCGTACTGTTTATGACTGCATACTACACATACAATGTCAATTTATCCAGACTGATTCCGGCCGTTGTTTTGGATATCTAGAGCAGTGATCATGTTGGGACTGGTGTTACACATGGTACCATCATTTAATAGATACAGTCAAGCCACCATCCAAAATACAGGCGCACTGCAACTCTTGTGGCTGAGTCATCGTTCAGCCTCCGTCAGTGATGTCCTAGATGATGATCCTCGTACTTATTCTGCCGACACGAATTGCCGGCTCTGCATTTCCGAGCTGCCATCAGTGATGATCGTGGTCTGCGCTGGGTTGATTAGATACACTTTACGAAGCAGGGAATGCACGCACCCGCTCGCGAGTTTTCCGTCGACATGAATCATGTGCAAATCATTCGTCGGGAAGTCAAAGAACGTATGCATTACCGTGGATACCTTGATTTCCTGACAGATTCTCCAACACTTAGACTTCGCTCGGAGGGGTACCCATGCGCTCTACCACAAGCTGCACATTGACATGAATATGGTCGTACGGTACATTGAGTCGCAAAGGGGCGTCCTGAAGGCTGAAATTCGCGAACCTGTGCGAGGAACAGAAATTTAGTGACTAAATAAGAGGCGTGAGTACCTCAATATCACCAGGGTAATAGGCACCACGACGTGGCTGCGGAACAATGATCAGACAACTTCCGGAACAGCAGAGTCCATGTCAACCTACCGAAAATTTGTTCATGCCCGTCTGCAAAAGCCGAGGGACTCGATCACGGAGTGCTGTCAGTTATAGGCATTATCAACATCCCTCATACAGGACGGGTGTTCCGAAGTCACAGGATCAGGCAGGGCGAAGTAGGGCGAGAGCAATTGCTGGAGGATAAAGAAGAATGATGGAACCTCGCAAACTTCGTCAGAAAGGTATGAATCCTTTGAGAAATTCAATTACCCGCTAAGACCAATCGCTCAAACGATACAGGAAAGAGAGCAAGACATTTATGTCCTTCGAGAAGTTCACTCAAGCAAACCTTCGCCGCATTCGTACGAATGAAAGACAAGTCAACTGCACGTACGTCAACATTTTGAGACATTATTAGTTATGAAGGCTGACTGTAAATAGATAAAACGTAAACATACCGGTATACTTTGCCAAAGCATCGCACGCAGCGGGATGAGACGAAATAAGGCCAACAGCCGTGACTCTTTGAAACAAGGGGTGATATTTGCAACAGCTGAACTGCAACACATCGTCTGCGGACACTCATGTCAACGATAAGTTAAGTGATCCACACGATAACACCGGCGACGATGTGAACTTTCAACAACATCGTAAGAATACATACTCAGACATACGTCCTTCAAAGGCTCAGACACTAGCGAAGACCGAAGGCATGGCCGACAAGTTGCTCATGCTGAAAACACGTCACAAGGACAGTGCGATCTGCGGAATAGATGCACATTGACTTCGCAACTTGATACCTCTTGACAGGTTGAAAACAAATTGAGCAAGTAGCAGAGGATCCAATACAAGTGAGAGCTGACCAGGCTTGGTGTAATTCAAGATAAAGTGCGCGATTGTGCGTTATCCTGGTCAGTGATACTAGACGCCAGATAATCGGTTCCTGAAGAATAGGCTGAATCGTGGTGAATTTCTGTACAAATCGTAGTCACGCCGCAAGGACTGTTTTCGCTTGACATACCCCGACCTCGGCAGACAGCAGTATGGCCTCACTAGAAAAAAAAACCAGCTGTTATGGCTAGCAGAAATTTTGTTACGTTCGGCGATGGGGGTCAAAGATAGTACCGAAGCAAATGCACTCTGAACATACAGAAAGGTTCATAAGTAGCCTCCAAGGTTATGCTGGGCTGGGCAATCGTCAGTGATCATTACGATCAGTGAAATCGGCCATTGATTGTTCTTAGTCCAAAATGTCATGCGGGCTTCACGGAGGGCATGAGTCGGCAACAGAAATGAAATGGAATAAACTTGAGTTAGCGAAAAGTCATAAGCAGAACGTGTACCACGCCATAATGTCCGGCAGCGGACTCGGAGGGGAAAGAATTTCCCTAACGCAATGTTCAGTGAAGCACGATCCGGATTGCACTGCCCGGATCATGAGTGCTAGGCTAGTGAAGTTCAATTGGTCCAGGGCTGAATAAATTGCAACCCTGAATTGCTGCCCCGCCCAGAGTTTTGTCAACATCGAATTGAGCGCGCGCTCACGGGACAACTTACTGACCGAAATTATTTCTTCGGATCAGCCGGAGCCTCGACACCGCGCCAGGGCCCACTAGAGGCGAGGAGAAGGATGACTTAATGCCATGATCCATCAGATTCAGAAGAAGGGCCTAATGATCAAGGTGCTAGTTTAGCTCCGTGATGCGCTTTGCGGCTTGTGGCGACTCGGAACGTCCGACTTGGACTGGCAAGCGGCATGTTTAGAGCTCAGGCTTCAGGGATGTGCCGCGCTAAGTTCTAACCCTGCCAAGTATTTTGACCCCTTCACTTCGTGCTTCTAGTCACCTTCAAACACACTGTAAGTGATTTCTCGTTACACTACCGCTGTAAAGAGAACCAAGCTAATTCATAGTATGTTATGACCGGCAGCAGTTGTGATAGTTTTGTTGCCCGACGTTGTCGAGCGCGCCATAGTCATGACTGACATCCGTGGAGGCGATATTTCAAAGTTTCATTAAAGCCAATCGAGTCAATATATTTGAGATGTGATGTCGTCTAGGTGCGTAGGATTTTGAAACAGAAACCGTGAATGACTAGGTATACAGTGTACAGTAGTGAAGGGCAAGATCATGAATACAGTAGCGCTGTATGAAACCAAAGAAAACCCAATCATGGAAGAGAAATTTCCGAGCCTTGATAATGTTATATCACCAATGTCCTACGGACGAAAAGTTACATTGCCAGCTGTGGTTCGGCTGTATACCCTCCAAAGCCCGGGTGGATGCCTGGTATTCCCTGGTTGTAAACTTCTGCGACACCGTTCAGGTGTGGTCCCTCTGGCCAGGAGAACCTTTGAGATCGATTAGTCATGCCGCAGAGAAGCGCAGACACTAAACATACCCTGGCATCATCATATTTCTCCACCAGTCATCGTTAAGTGCATGCATAGCTGCCAATGTCCCGCTCTCCGAGAGCACATCTGCCATCCCAACATCCACATCGTCATCTAAAGCTTCATGGGTCGACTGAGTGTGAGAGTAAGCAGCTTGAGAATGTATCATAGGAGTCGCTAAAGGAGGTGTGGATGCCTGCGATGAAGAGCTCGAAGTGCCTCGGTTGAGAGTCATCTGCATGGAATCATTGTCGCGTCCTTGCTGTGACATGCCTGGCGCTGGTCTACCAGAGTATCCCGTTCCTGAGGATGACAACGAAGGTTGCGAAGCGAAGCTACGAGGCTCAGGTTGACGAGCAACTTGGCTTTGAGGTGGAACGTGTTGAAGACGCCCACCAACAGCACCTCCACCTTTCCTATGTCTCGTAAGAAGGCTAGCGAGGAATCTAGCGTATAGACGTGGCGTGTGGCGTTCATCAATGGCAACATCTTGAAGCGTTGTGATCAGGCGACCGATGAGTTCGAATATCTCATCCTCCATCTGACGGGTCAACAGCTGAGCAAACTCGGGACGCAGAAGCTAAGGAACGAGGTGAGAACAGCGCCACATTGTGTATACAAGCTATTCACCTTGAGCATGAATGCAGAGGCAAAAGACGCAAAGACAAAGTGACCTTGGAATATTATGAGACGAAGAGCGTCGCCGACCGGAATAGTATCTCACCATCAGGGGCAGCGCGCATGAGACCACTGGGTGCCAGCACTTCGATCATTTGCTTGATGACCACCTTTGCAGAGTCAAAGCACTGTATGAAGTTCGGTAAGATGGCTTGGGATACGGGACCACAACAGTAATACTGACCTTGTCAAGAAAGACGTTGTCACTCGCCTCCATGCCTCGTTGGAAGGCGTGTTGAAATCCGAAAGAGTACATGACAAGACGTGAATAGCTGACCAAGCTAGAGGCACATCAGCTGGTCTTGCAGAATATTGAAACACAAAACTTACAAGGGTAGCAGAGTGCAGCGGAATACACTTCCAGGATCTAAGGCACAGGAATGAGCACGTGTTTAACCATTGCTTCTGGAATGAAGTTGTACCTCCAGGGTCAGATTCCTCATTAAAGCGCCTGGTCCATTCCTCAAAATAGTTTGTAAGATGACGATCGTGTTCTAACGTAACCTGAAGGAAGTTGATACCCTGCAAGACCAGTTTAGTTGGGAAGTAGACGCCAATGAAGCGCGCAAACCTTGTTCAAACCGGTTGGCGAGTTGGGGTCTGAGAAAATATCATCGTGGAACCGGCCCACGATGCGAAGAAGCGTGGAGTAGGCACAGAGGTGGATATCAAACTTCGGTGCAACTGATCAGCACCGCGAAACGAGACAATGTAATTGGAACACACCTTATCTCTGTAACGAGATTGTTTGTACCAGTCCGCGGAATGACGAGTGATATAGTCCTCCTTAATCGTCGAGGGCTTGCCAAACTGCGTAGCAGTTGATCTGTCGATATTAAAACATATCATCCATACGCGAGCGCGATTCAACATCTCCCGCTCCTGGCGCTCCGTCTGCGGCTGTGTCGTAGAGACCTGATGCAAATTCAAGTCTGTAGCAATCCTAGAGTGACAACGATAAGCTCCAGATACGAAAGAAAGGGTGTATATTGCACACCGCGCCGCAAGTCCTGTGTACAACCAGCTTCTGTCCTCCTCCCACCTGCGAGCTGGGACAGCATAAATGCTCATGAGAATGTAAGCTTGACATAGCTCGACGGATTTCCAGCCGTCGATGAGCGCGTTGGCCGCGGAGTGCTTCGCAAAGTGCATAGCAACAGGGTAAATCTCAGACTTCTCTTTGTAATAACGAGAAGAGATAGCGCAGACTGGGCATCTCAAGTCAGGCGTTTATCAAAGGATGTCAAGAAAATGGTTACGTACTAACGGTGAACAAGAAGGGACACCTTTGGAAGATGGATTGAGATGTATGTAACGTGGGGTCGAGGAGACCAATGAATGGCTGTAAGATACATAAGTCACAGTTTCTTCCTAGCTTTGGAAGCATATACTCACATTGATTTGCTTCCAGAATCTGTGTTGACGGACATGGCTCAGCTAACGGAAAATAAAGAACTGTGTGAACTTACATATCGAAAAGCTTTTCGACATCAGTGTTATTCACGAGTCCGTGGAGAACTATCTCCGGTGTATGCTGTTCCACCAAGGTTTTGCGGATATTCAAGTTCGAGGCAGGACCTACTATGTTATGAGAAACAGCATGAATCGTCGTTCCAAGACGGCATCTTACCAGGCAAGAAATACTCCTTATTAGCCACACCCTGCAAGTAATTACCGTCATAAACACGGGGCCGGTATCATGGAAACAACCATTACTTACCACATTGTCATCATCATCTTCAGCCTTGGTGTTACTTCCACCTGCACCAGTGTTGCCACCTTGGCGACCTCTACCTTTACCCTTGTCTTTATCCTTATCTAAAGACAAATTTGCGAGCAGCCCAATAGGCACAGCAGCATCAGGGAGCGTGTCCCTAACTTTCTCGACGTCCGCTTCTTCGACGGGACCCTCTTCGGCGTCGAGATCGTCATCCTCGGAATCGTCCACGGCAACTGCAGAGGGGTTGCGCAAGTTACGAAGGAAGTTAGAGTCGGTAGGCGTGGCCATTCCTGGCTGTCTAATGCTAGCCTGCAGACGATCAAGCCAGTCAACGACGTTCATGTTGTCACTGTCAGATGGTGATGTCGCTGCTTTGTAGGATGCAACCGAAAGCGGCGTCGCAAGGTAAGGGTTGTGCAACTGTTCAACAAAAGACGTCAGTGGACGAATGTATCACAGCATCATGGCGAATGGCCCACCTGCTTCAACAGAGACTCTATGATCTGATCTTTGTGACGGATCTGAGCCAAGAGGTACTCTCGTTTGCTAACACGGGGAGGATTATATGAGTATTGCGACATCGTGGACGACATAGTATCAGAGGATGAAGACGACGAAGACGATTCAATAGATGAAGATCGCGAACGGGGCATATGAAGAACAGTCAACGAAGACCAAACAGGGGGGATGACTGACGACCAAAAAGCAACGAGGTTTAAATAGGAACCAGGAAAATGCGATGATCTATAACCCGAACGCAAGACTAGCACGACTTGTGCTTGGTTCGAAGTGTGAATGACGAATAGAGAATAGCGGAAACGGGAACAGAAAGTGTGAAAAATTTGACGGAATGAGATGACCGAGAATGAAGAAGGTCGAAAGATGTCTCGAGGCCGCCCTAGATCACGAGATATGCTCGAGTTCGCAGCTGTCATATCCCATTTGACTTAGCGGGAAGGCCAGCCAATGCCGAGACAAGCGTGAAAAAAATACAGTCGGTACAAAGACATGCTCCGGTTCCAAAAAAAGAACGAGAAGTTACGACATCCAAAATGAAGGATGATCGTCGCCTTAAAATCAGGAGAACGAGTCAGGGACTTACTTTGGCGCCGTTCTAGGTTTACGGCCCTCTACGATACATGGGTGCCCTCCGGTTGCGCAACGCTTGCAAGTGCTAGCCCCATCCGGGAAGTCGCACTTCATCTGTAATGTCAACCGGAGACAAATGAAACAGCAAACCGATGTTAGAGATCGAACGAATATGCGTGGATCATTCCATTGAAGTTAGGCGCAATCACATGTCATCCATATGCCAAAGGAGTACAGTCCATTTCGGGAGGAGAAAGTCAAATTCCGATAATCATCCAGGAGCCGGCAACACGGCCCATAGATGTGTGGGGTACGTTCGCACATTTGAGTGGTGCCGAGTGGAGGATAGACCAAACAGCGAAATAGGAGTTGTAATGTCGGAAGACGTGGATGGAAGTCCGCAGGTGTGAAGAATGTACGAGTTAACACCGGAGGTTAACACGATTTCAGTTGCGGGAGCAACAATGATGCCATTCGACCCACAACAGCCCCAGAAAGGAGAAGCAGCAATCCAAAAGGAGGTCCGAAGTGAGGGCATGAGTTTTCGTCGAGGCAGACGTCAGACATCCAGGTATGTTCGGAGTAGAGGTATGCCGGAGACAGCATGAATTCATGACGAAATGCATCGTGTCGTAGATTGCAAGGATATCAATTCATCATAGATAGGAGAAGAGAACGAGAATTTGGTAAGCAATCAGATCATAGCATCACAAAATATAGAATAGAAGTGCAAAATGGAAGATAACGTACCTTCAGACGTTTACAATGTGTACACGCTCCAGCTCTGCAATGGCATTCGTGAGAGTACAACGCCAAAAAACGACAGAAGAGGTAGAAGATACATAGCAGTAGTTGGCGGGGAAAGTATCACCGAGCCGAGGAACATGTGAGGCAAGATACGCGAGAGACATGCCGGACGGAAGTAAATCCATTAGGAAAGCAAAAGCGTCATCATTGTCGGTGCGTGTATTTTCACGAGGCAATCATCCCAGAAGAACAAGTCCAAAGACGCCGTACGGGCAGGCGACGAAGGCGTGTAGAACGTGCGTATAGCCGGGTTGCAGGACAAGAGGTTGTCAAACCGGTAGAATGATAAAATTGAGAAGCGGAGCACGGAATTAGAGCACGTCAAGGTCAGCCAAGATGTCGAGTCGGCAGTGCAAGAAGGCGCGGCGACGTCGAGTCGGCGAGATTTAGCATCGGTAATAGATGTAGCCGGAGCGGAAAGACAGAAAAGGTAGCCGAAGTCGGGAGTCGGTACAGGAACATCGCCAAATAGCCGGTTTGGGTTGCGTCAAATGAATAAGGTTGTTTAGAAGTTTTAGCAGTAAAATATCCACAGCGATCAGAAATCAAAGGGCCAAGCCAAATGTTGCGCAAGTGAGATAAATTGAACCGCAGCAAAAGGTTGGAACGGACAAAAGGCCACCACAGAACATAACCATCCGCACCAAGGGGTAGGAACACCAATGAGAAGGGTGACACAAGGGGGAAGAACGAACAAATGTGGAAGTGCACAAGTTAAAGCACGTCCGACCAGTGCGCATCGTAGAGCGTAATGAAAAAATGATAGTGTGATCATGAACCGACGATTTTTGAGGAAGCGGAAGGAGCAAACGCAATTGACAGGTGCCAATATGCAGGAAGAACCATCACGAGCAAATGAAGCCAACGTTCCGGGTGACGCGACATCAGCGGAAATTGTGTGACAAAGAAAAACGACACCAGAGCCAAGATCATGATATAAGGATGGAGCGCAGCGCAGACGGGAAGCAAAGTTCCACCCAGCATACAAGATCATGCGTGTATCAAAGGTCATACACACGTCCAGGTTAGTCCAGTTGTTGTGGCCGCAGTAACACCGTCAAAGAGTCACCAGAAACATAGAATCGGATCCAATGTCGATTGAGTTGGTTAGTATCGGGGCCATTAATCGACATAACCAGGAGCAGTCGCCATTGGAGCCAGCAGTATTGAGCGTGTCAGGACAGGGACGTTTGCGCCAACACAAACGAGTTTAGTTACCACACAAGGGTCACCAAACCAAACCATTTGGAGAAACACGATCCCCGAATAAGACCAACATAGGGAAGGACGCGGCCGCAAAATAAGGCGAGGAAACAAAAAAGGAAGAAAACGTACAAAACACAGCCCGATCAGCACACTATTCCCAATTCGACAAAGTACGAGGACACTCACTTGCGTTGACCCAGCATCCCTGTAGCCGCGCCTTGTGGAGGTATAGATGGTCCACTCCATTCTACCACGTCGTCTTCGTCACTGTCATCGTCACTGTCCCCACCTCCGCCCTGGCCGCCCTGGGACGTCGATGGCCTTGGTCGTTTTGGAGCGCGGGCTCTTCGGTTTGTTGCAGGACGAGGAGCAGGCGGCTTCGGTACGATCGGAGGACGTGCAGGACCTGCCTGAGCCGCTGTCGCCGTTGCCGCAGGAATCGGCATAATCGGGCGCTGGCGCATCTGCACACGCTGTTGTTGTTGTTGTTGCTGCTGCTGCTGCTGCTGCTGTGGCGTTGGTGGCGACCCAGGAGTAACAGTCGAGATCGACGACGTCCCAGCATGTCCCATACCCTGTGAAGTCATATGTATATTACCCGAGCTCGCAGACGATGCTGGATGGCCCGAGGATGAATCGTCGAATGAGGAGGACGTAGGGTGGCTTGCATATGAGGCCGGGGAGACGGAGTCGTGTGAACGCGGGAGTCCAAGCATGGGGCCTGTTTGTGTGGGAGGTGGAATAAAAAGATTTAAGCGTCAGCATGGTGCGCTAGAAGATACGGAACCCCGCGATAGATGGTAGCAAAGAGATGTGACAACGCGGAAGTACAAAGATGATGCTCGGGTACGATGGGTCAATTGTGCCGGGGCGCTAGTTTGGCCATGAGGTGATCTATTAGTGCTGTCATCGCAAATTACATATAAGACGCGTAGATCATTATGACCTGCATTGCATCCTATGTCATGCGCGAAGTTTAGCTAACAAGAAAGTGATGCAAGTACTGAGCGAGAGCCCATTGCATCATTGCATCCACAAGGGGCTCACAAAGTCTCATCACGTAATATAGCACAACCCTGACCCCCGCAAGATTGAGAGAACGTTCCCCGTTCCTCAACCTGAAATAACTGCTGATCACTTGAGCAAAGTGCCAAGAGCTCCGTCCACAGAGTCCCATCAATAGGCATTGACTGACCCCGCACTGTAAGGAAACCAAGAGAACGTATCCCCCGCTTTCAATATAAGATAACCCATAAACATCGTCCAGAGCCGTCTGAGCAGCACGCAGCCAATAACCATGGCACCACGTGTTCGGGTAAAGACATCGACTCCGGACCAAAATATGAGATAACTGATAATCGGCCGCCTCTTGACAACAAGGCGTCAAGTCTTAGCTCCATCCACCAAGTCACAACAATCGCATGAGTAGCACAGCCAATAAGCATGACATCACGTGTTCGGACACATGCGGTTGGCATGCTTCCGTAACTCGATGCATGCTTCGCGGAGCGGTCGAGGGACAGAACAGACAAGGATCCGAGTGGAAGAAAACGCCCAAGCCATCGAGACGGTAAATGAAAAAAGCCAAAAGGACAAAACAACCGAAAAGAACGCAGAAACCAAAAAGAACACAAAAAACAAAATAAAAAAATAAACGGAAAAAACACACTCACCCCCGTCACTAGAAGGCGTATGCACATTTGCAGGCGGCGTATGAGGTCCAAACGTCGCAAAAGGCGAGTGGGGAGACATTGAGTGCGTGGACCCGGGCGCGTGCGTTGAGTGCTGTCAATCAGTGATTGAAGCGAGCGATGATCGCAAGTTGGGTGTGATCGAGGATGTTGATAAGAACGTTCCATTCCGTGGAGGAGAACAAGGGGAGGGTGGCGTGCGATGATTAATCGTCAGCGCGATTCAAAATTGAAGATGTGAAAGGGCGCAAAGTATGGGGGAACGAGATATGGACGCATATATCCATGTACCTCTGAAGTAACAAACATATGTGCCCCGCAAAAAAAGAGAACGAGGCATAAAATACAGGAGGAGGAATTTCATTCCTACACGGGCGCATAAATACGCCATCCACTCCCGTTCCGAGAACAAACAAGCATGCCTCGAAAAAAGCCAAAAAAAAACAGCAAAAAACACTCACAAGACTGGTCGCACCCTGTGCATGTGAGTGCTGTCAACCAATCAGTGATTGAAGGGAGAAATGATCGCAAGTCGGAAGTGATCGAATAAGTTGATGAGAACGTTCCGTGTCAGATGGTTCCGTGGAGGAGAACAAGGGGGGTTGGCAACGAACGAAAGAGTCAGCACGGTTCAAAATCAAAGAGGAAGATGGAAAAAAAAGGCGTAAAGTATGGAAGAAGGGGCAGGAGTCTATATATCCAAGTTTATGTATGCTGTCCAACGCCCCCCAAAAAGAAGAGGCACAAAGTATAGGGGGAGTACCCCATACACTGGCGCATATACGGACGCCGTCCAACCCAGTCTGAATTTTGAGATAAAAAACCGACATGCCCCAGAAAGAACGGAAGAAGAGAAGGAGGAGGCACGAGGTAGAGTACCCATACACTGGCGCACACCGTCCAACCATATCTAAAAAAACGACCCGGCTTGCCCGGACAAAAAAAAAGGAAGCGAACAAGACGCAAAGAACAGGGAAAGAGACTATCCATCACTATCGAAGATGAGAACGAAAATGAGGCACAAAGTATAGGGGGAGTACCCCCTACACGTGCGCATACATAAACGCTACACCCATCTCAAATAACAAACCCACGTGCCCGGAAAAAAAGAAGAGAACAAGGCACACGGTATAGGGGGAACGCCCATACGCTGGCGCGTATATCCATGTACGTCCCAAAAAAAGCCAAATAAACACAAGCATTAAAAAAAAACACTTACAAGACTAGGCGCACTCTGACTCCCTTGCGTATTCATCGCATAATACATATCGCTCTGGAGGTAATACGGGTCTGGCGGCCCCGGATAGTGTTGAGACTGTTGGGGTGGATTCGGAGGAGCGTGGCCCTGAGGTTGAGTTTGGGTATGCGTTGGGACATGAGGGTGGGCATGCGATTGCGATGGGATATGAGTATGCGATTGCGTTGGAACGTGAGGGAGTGCGTGCGATTGCGTGGGGACATGGGGATGATGGGTTTGCGTGAACTGACTCTGACTCTGGGAGAACTGCGGGGCGGGCGGGAATTGGGTTTGTTGGATCTGGAATTGCGACTGGGTGGGAGGAGGCGAGAAGTGGGGCCGAGATTGTTGGGCCGGGTACTGCTGTTCGGCCACTGGTGGGAATTGACCCGCGATTAATTGTGTCGTACGCTGGGCAGCAAGTTCTTGGCCTGTTGGCTGTTGAGCCGGCTGTGGTTGGGGAGGGGGAGGTTGGGTTGAAGGAGGATTGGGAGGTACGGATGGAACTTGGAGTTGAGGGACTTGTGAATATTGGTGTTGCTGAAAAGGGTACATCAGTGAGAGGAAGAAGGAGAAAGACGAAAGAAATATGAAATGAATAAAGTGAAGATAAAGGGGATGAATAAACGTAAAAGGTAAGGAAGAGGATAAAGAGCACAAGCATAAATCACGTGATAGGGGGATTCGAAAACATACCTGCGCGCCTCCCTGCCTATAATACGCAGAAGCCCGGGCACCACCACGTGCCGAGCGCCGTGGAGCGGGTATAACGGGGCGCTGTTGTGAACGCTGCTGCTCTTGAGCTTGGTCTTGAGCAAATGAATACTGGCTCGTCCCTGCTCCTGCGAAAGTATACGGCTGCTGGAACGTCGGATGTTGTCGGGGAAAGTATTCGCCACCTGGACCCGGACCTGGACCTGTGAACTGAGTATCCCAGACATGCATAGTAGGCTGCTGGGCAGGAAAGCCCGATGTTTGAGCAGGGTCATAGAAGGAAGAGCTGGTGACAATCATCTGCTGAGAGTCTGAAAACCACTGCTGGTCTCCTGTAGGTGCTGGTGCAGAAGTGGATTGGTGGAAAGAAGCAGAAGAAGAAGAAAGGGAATGTCCTTGAGTGCGTGGCTGGTTATCTTGTAGTTGTTCGCTCGCTATTCGAGATGAATGACGCAAGGAGAGATAGAAAAAGAATAAAAGGTTAATTAGTTCGAATAGCGCAGGAGCTAGGAGGGGACTTACATCCGGAGGAAGGGTTTGCGGAATGAGTTTGATCGACATCAGCTGGCGTCCGGCGGTTATCCATCCCGACTCAATCCTCTTTGATTAATAAAGTTAAATCCAGATCGTCTCTGGTATCGTCTCTTGGAGTTAGGGTCGTGAAAGATGATATCGATAGTATCCCTATGTCGAACTTCCGGGATAACACAATTATGTTTTTTTTGGGATTAAGATCTAGAGAAAATCCTCCTTTGATAGTCAGTCGTCCTCGAAGATAGCTTCGCTTCCTGAGTCCTCCCAGCGTGCGTCTCTTCTATCCAAGTTCCGGGGCCTGCGAATCACCGGGTTCAATCAGAGTCGCGTCACAGATGATAATTTGTGTCTCGTTAAGAACGTCGATTGTTCAGCAAACGAGTTACTGCACACGCATTTTATGGCCTGAACGCTTCGAACGAGGACGAGACGATGTCGACAAGAAAACGAATACTAAACACATGGCCGCTCCTTATTTAACTAATCCACTCCCGTAAGCACTCGATAATTAACCGCCACCCAATCACAGCTCGTTATTCAGGTCCGTCCTAATTTGTATCCGCGGCTCCGGCCATCGATGACTAACCGGTTAACCTTTACAACGGAGTCCATATGCCTTCAACTTCCTCACAGCCCCCGGTGCCCAATCCTCTTCAGAATCGGTGCAGAAAACATATTCTCTTCGAGTATGTTATGCATCGCAAAAATTAACTCGCTCTTTGCCGAAGTCGCCTAGTCTACTCTGACGTCCTCCCACTCTGAGTCTGATCCGTGCTGTGCCATCTCTCCCGAGATACTTGCTTGGTCCAATCCAAACGTCCATCCTTTCGTCATTTTTACCGCGGCAGCTTGAAATTTTCGCGAATACCGCATGGTTCAGTCCAGGTACCTTACGACGATCCTCCACGATTTCTTCTTTTACACCGCTTACTACTATTTCGAGAGAGCTATTCTGTTGCTCCCCGTTCATCCCCGCTCCTGGTGCGCCATACTCGCATGCTTCCCCGCGCGCGCATCACTTCACTTTATAAGTATATATGTGCACTCTCTTTCAAATTTCAACGTTTCCGTGACCTCGTTCCCACTTCAACTCTTGTATTTGTTTTCATATCAATGGTCACTCAGCTCACGTGATCCTCGATCGTCAGTATGACATTCAACATTCGGGTGCCGCATCGCCACGATACGCCGTCTTTGCGTCACTTCGGCCGCACCCCGCCACTCATCGTAATTTTGCGCCGCGGTGCCCTCATCATACGCAATAGTCTGCGCCACACTTCTTTCCTGACATGCCAGTCTCTACCTAAGGAACGCTTTACCCCAGAATTATATCCTGGCCGACTGACACGGTCAGATGCGCCCCACCATCCACTGTCTCGGGTGACACTTTCATTTCCGTGCCCCACGCACTCCGTGTCGGGCACGTCTTTGGAACGTTTTACCCCGCATCCTCGCACGCACGGACTTCGACAAACGCGTCTTTCAAGTTGCATCTGTACGAACGACGCGTGCGTACGTAAGTACATCGGACCGTTGGCATCAATAATACCTATTGTGGTTCTTCTTCGAATTTTTCTCTGGACTCTAGCCCTCGTTCGACTTCTTCTTCCCTCACCCGTCATATCACCTGACTATGCACGTTCATTACTGGTGTTCTGGCCCAGTCTAGTCCTCGTTCATATTTTCGAACCGTCGGGTGGCGTAGGCACAAGACTCACGACTGACGAGCTTGGAAAGCGCAGTCACCCCAAAATAGTATTAACGTGTACCAAGCGCATCACTTTCCCAAGTACTGACTGACACTGACACTAACAGGACAGTTCGGACGCATCAATTCGAATTCGACTTTGAATGGAATGATAATGATGAATAATACCCAACTGCGAATTCTCCCGCTGTCTTCTCTTTCTCGATGTCCTCACCCCGCACATCCCGTAATGATCAGAGGCGCAGTGCAGATCCCCCACTCTGTGGCACCGCCGCTGCTCCAGTTCAGCGTCCTTCGTGGATTTGCACCCGCCACGGTACTTATTGAACTTACGAAGGGATTTGCACCGCGCTGCGCCACAGATGGAACGCGTGTACGTACGTGTCGTTCCGAATCTGATCCCCAAAGTATTAATTGCAATCGCTACAGGACCAGCACATGCACATGTCTGTGTGATTCTTGATCTGCAGTAGTGCCTATGCCGCGTATTTTCGGGGGGGATCGTCGCGTGGTATGGCGGAGAACGCTATACCTTGCTTCACCTTGTCACGGGGAGATCACCCCCTTTTTTCACGCGATGATCGAAGTTCTGGGGTATATGTGGTACGACAAGATATGTATTGGATTATGGATTAGCCGCGGCTTGGACTCCGAGGTGTATAGACTAAGGGCCAGAATGAGCATCAGCACCACACGGGTCGACGGCCATACTTATTCTTGTTCGACTGGGATCTTGTGCCAAGGTGAGGCGATGCAATATGGTCTCGCGTTTGTGGAGCTTGGCATGTAGATCCTCACCCCCTGTCACGCGCTGGAATAGCCGCGGCTAGATTCCGAGGTGCAGAATGGTTGGTACACCACTAGCACCAGTCAACGTCTGAGAATCACGGTTGGCGATTCACAAGGCTTACGTGGAGGCTCAGGTCTACCTGTGGATCCAGACCGATATACCCACGCCTTAGACGAGGGACTTGGGGTATAATAATAGCTTGGTGTCCTCCCTGATTCAATATATTCAGCTCCGAGGGGATATTGTACAAAGTCGATGCCAATGATTGGATGCGGCGTGATCTGTCCGATATTTGTCTGTTAGTACATACACTTGCTTGCCTGACTTCGGGACAAGGAAGATAAGTACTTTATGATAAGCGGTCCTTCTTGGCCTTGCAGCTCTGTAGAAGAACCACGGCCCGGGGCTCGTATGAGTATATGTAGGTCCCTCTCATCAATACATCAGTGCTGTCCTAAAGACACTTGCGTTCCTTTTCTCTTTTCATCGAGTCGTTTGTTTTTCGCTCACGTTGAGTCTTTCGACGACTTTCGAATTTCTCGTATAACACGGTGTCGAACCCGGCTCCTCGGCAACTTCCGTCCCTTCAATGCTTCCAATTTTTTTTTCGATTGTTGCTTTTCTCTCTGTTCGACCGGCTTTTCACAGACTGTTCACCATGTCATTTCTGGCATGTCTATCAGATAGTTCCTTATTGCACGTTGGCCTTTGATATCTGATGGTTTCAAACGACGAATGTGCTGCATCGAACACGGATATAAGCAGCCGATTTCGAGATGTCCCTCCTCAGATACTCTTGGTTCCTGTGCTGATTCGGTCAATACATCCGCGTTTAGCCATGAACCATGACCATCTGCTATGGGATTGGGCACCGCTCTCGGTTGATGCAGGCAGTTTAAGGTGGTGTCTTCGCATTTTGGTCGTCTCTTATTTGATTTTTAAGCTTCATCTCTGCAAGGGTTCAGGCCACGACTGGACCATGCACGGTTTAACTTTCCAGTCATACTTTCGAAAGTAAACTTTGTTTCGTATTTTGCTGGATTGAACGCTGATTCTCGCTTCCAGCTATGATTGCGACCATCATTGAAGTTGAGATTCGAATAAGTTCAGACAACCGAGGTCGGGATGTCCCTGCTAGGTACTCATTTTCATGTTCTCTCGTGTTCTGATTTCATTATCATGATGCAGGTAATCGTTCACATGACCACCCCATTCGGTTGTTCAAGGCATACGTACACTATACCTCAGGCACTTCATGAGCGACTCATTTCCCTTGCAGAAACAGCCGCTCGTTGCCTTCCATGTCAACACGAGGTCGGTCCGTTTCGAAGGATTATAGATCCAAGTCAATCTAGTATTTTTACATTGACTTGTTCGGCACGGCTATTACTATCGCGGGGCCCGCTCAGTCTTATTCGCGTCCTAGTCTGCTATTCTCGTATCCACGGGCTGCGGGTACTGGCCTGTTGCGGTTGGACTATACACGATCGGCCCGTCTATCTCATGTGGGTGATGATCTGCTGCTCTGAATCTCCGCACGCTTATCTTGTACAGATAAAGACTTGAGTGCGTAGGGCTTTAAATACCCTTGGCTTAGGAATAGTTGAGGTGGCAATATGATGATCGGTCAAGAGGAAGACACTGAAGTCAATCTCTAGAGAGGAGTGGTGGGCAAAGGTAACTTAGTCGAGTACTGGCTCATCTTAGTTGCTGAATCTACGTTAATCATAATTTTTAGCAGCTGACCCAACGTAAGATGTGATACTCCAAGTCTAATCGAGGTTGACAACGTTGATGAATGGCCCGGCGATCTCCGACATCATGGCGATTCCGGGAAAAGAGGCTCTTCACGCCTTTTCAGATCAACAACACGGATTTCCTCATAATGGACCAAGAGCCATCATTGTGTCGCGGGCCAATGCTCTCTCATTCTGGAAGATATACTCTCTTGCATATTGCAGAGGGGTTGTGCTGCCATATTCATGGTGTTCTTTTGTATAATGAACTCTTACGCTATGCATTGGTGAGTCGCCCCCTCTTGTCATCAACTAAGGTACTGATCTGCCGGATAAATTGACATTGCGCACGCAGCCATAAACAGTATGTGAACTCTAAGACAGGCGCAAACACCCGATCTGCGTACTCTGGGACTAAAGAATACGTGTAGTAATGGGTAGACAACTCGTGAGTAGTGATATTGGAACCACCAAGGACGTTCTGTTCAAGTACTCCACAACTGATATTGGCAACGTCTATGTAGCATCCTCGGAAAACGCTCGGAGCTACGATTTACCCCCATGACTACTGGCCTGACTTCTGGCCAGGGGGGTCCAGTGTGCTCTAGAATGCGGCGATGTTATGCAGGCTGCGGTATATGCGTATAATCAGTGCGTGTTTCTGCCGCATCCCTGCAAATGTGAAATTTGGGTGAATAAATCATCATCATCATAAATCAAAGTTCACCAACCCGTGCCAGACGGATCCGTGAAGTGCGTCCGGCACATTATTTGAAGCTTTTTAAAAAATTATGTCGTGGAACGTGAGCTGCCTGCTGTTTTATAATGCAAGTGCACCTAGCTTTCCCCTATGGCCCACGTACTTGTGTATAAAAGCCAACGTACTAGTTTTTTATTCAGACAACATTATCAAGTTTCAGCCATGCAATTCACCTCACTCACCACTATGATCATCGCTGCCACAGCAATGGCTGGCGTAGTTATCGCATCGTCCTCGGATGTGGAGGTAAACCCCATCAACCGAAGCTGCACAGGACTCAGTCAAGGTGAGCACTTTGGCGGCCCACGTGCAGACTTTAGACCACATGCTTATGGCCATCATTCACCGATGAAGCGGCATGTGGAACCCTCATAGGTTTCAACAACGGCAACGAATTCGGGTATTTGTGTGAATTCGGATTGATCGTGGCGTATGAGGCATGCATGGGCAACACTAAGTGTCAAGTCACCAGTCAAACCACCTATGCATGTTTCTGAGCCTTGAGGCTTGCTCAACTCCACAGTACCTGAGTGAGCCTGTCCTTCGTTCTCTCCCGAATCTCAGTGCTGATGTGCTTGCTTTCCCCAGTTCATGAAACAATGAGCATGATACGTACGGGAGCAAATGAGTATGCCGTCAATATTGTGGCATGAAGCTCTGAAGTTTATTGAATCCGGTCATGATTAAGAAGATGGGATTTTGTATGTAAATAGGCAATTGGCTTTCTACCTCAGGAAAACCCTCCTGAGCCAAAATCATGATGATTTTCAAGAAATGTTGTAACTTTATCTAATAGTCTGGTATTATGAGTATTAGGAATAAAGCCACTAAAGAGATGATGATGTATGATGTGATTATTGCAAAAAATCAGTGATTTGAAGATACAAAAAGTATATCCATCTAAATATGAGCTCAGCCAAAAAGTATGACAATCATCTAGAACAGTATCACTTGTCCACTCTTGTGAGTTCCATCCACCCATGTCCTGTCTATGTCCATCCTTCCCCATTGGTGTGTCATTAGTCTCTAATTGTTGTATCTGATCATTGGCAGCCCATTTACAAAGTGCATTCCCATGCATGAGGCTGCTTAAGTAGTTTACATATTACCACACCAAGAATTCGCTATGGACTCACCTGTAATTACTGCACTTGCATAGCACTTCTGATTTTGTATGGACCATGATAAATCATTGCACTGGATTCTGCAATCAATACTTCCTGATACTCCCTTGGACTTTGTGTTTCAGTTTGTGTGAGCAAAGTCACCACTAGTTATCCATGGTCATCCATGGACCTTTGCATTCCTTTGCACCATCCTTGACTATACCCGCTCCTTGGATATCTATCAGTTCTTGTCCAGACCTTGTTGCATAAACCCAGAACAGCTCCTGGCATCTTAGTAGGCATTTGCACAGGTACAAATAACCTGCATGGGTATGGGTGTGGGTAGGGTCACTAGGTACCCCAGTACCTGTCCAATCCAAACAGGTAACCAGCAGAGCAGACTCAATTTGCAAACTCAAACTCAACAACTATACAGTACCTTCTGAACTCTATATGTGCAAAAATATGTACCAATAGAAAGCCATTACATCTCACAAAGTGTCTTCTATTATGTTTGGCAAATGAGCCACCAAATTAACAGCAAAAGCTGCCCGGGCCATCACTGAAGGAAGCAAGAAGCTAAAAAGGAAGGCAAGTGGTATCAGCACTAAGGAACAATCAAAGAAATTGAAGGCAGCACCTTCAACATCAAATGGATCTATTTTCTCCCCATCTCTGAACCCCCCCCCCCCCCCCCCCAATGCTACCAATATTCAGCCTATATCCCAGCAAGCCTCCATCTGCACAGAAGAGGAAGAACAGTTGTTCCATGGTGATGTCATCATCATCAACTCTGACACGGAGTTGACACAGTCACAGGCAAGTCATGATGTCATCAAATCTGATGCTGAGTCCTCAGATATGGAACTCAGTGTGTAAAAATATATCTAGTCCCTACAATAACTGACATAAAGATTATTCTCAAAAGAAAGATTGTGAAAGGGGTGGACATCACCTGTCTATGCTTTTTTTGAACCAGTTCCTAGTATTGAGTACACTGGTAGCTGCTGTGCACATGTCTTCAAGTACATGGCTAAAGGCTACTGGCAGCATGTCCATCACTATCTCAACAAGGGAGATGCAAAGTCAACCAGCAACATGGTGAAACATATTAAATCCTGTTGGGGCAACATAGCATATGAAGCTGCACAAGAAGCAAAAACAGCAGCATCAGCATGTGAATCCATTATCAACAATATTCTTAAGACTGGCTCAATCACAACATTGTTTGAAAGGAAGGGAAAGGGTAAGGTCACTTACTCACACAAGCAACATACCAAGATGGAGGCAAAGTGAGTGGACTAACATGCATCTCATAATAGCAAACTTACAACAGATTCAAGGGCCGAGTTCATGTGATGGGTTGCAGAGAGCTTGTGCCCATTTGCAACAGTCCAGGATCAAGGCTTTGTGTCACTGATGAAGACTGGACAGCCAGAATATTATATTCCATCACTGTCAACAGTCTCCTGTGATGTGAAGCTTGTATTTGTAAATGTCAGAAAATGTATTGCATGCTGTCGATCTTCGTTGCTGATCAGTTGTAAACCACAACAAAACAACAAACCTAGCAATGCTACTGCTCAGTGGTCCTTATGCTGAGAAGCACTGGATACAGTAGTTGTTCAGTTGGGTGGCCTGACCCTTGGTAGTGCACCACACACTTTGAGTGTGAGGGGTTTAGGTGTTGGGGGATAGTAGATGAGCACAACTAAGTCTGGAGTGACCTAGCTGTGTTGGAGGACGAAGAAAGAAGGCAGCAAAGATGATGGACTGGACTGAAAGAATAGAATGGCAGTGGGACAGTGTTCCAGGTGAACAAGGTCCAGGAAGATGTGGGGGATGAAAAATGCGAAGCCAACTGAGGCTTCAGAGAGAACTGAACATGAAAATGGTGAACTGGATAAGTTGATTTTTCTGTAGCTAAAGTACAGGGTTTATATAGAGTAGAGTACCTGTGTACGTCTGTGTATGCAAAGCAACGCTCCAGGCAATGAGTAGGGCAATGAAGAGGGCAATGAAAGGGGGGAATGGAATGAATGTGCTGTGCTTCAGGGGTAATGACTGAGCAATTTCGAAAAATAGAACAAATCCTATGCATAAGAATGGAGAATGAGTCAGAGAATGAAAAAGCGATGATAAAGCAGGGCTGTGACCATTACAAACCATGACTCATGACCTGAGTCATCATGACCAATTGCTATGCAAGCATGACAAAGTGCTGTGCGGTGATGATGCAGCATATGGGCAGTGGAGAATGGAATGAAGAGATGATGCTATGATGCCATGATGGTGTGATGATCCGAATGCTCTGCTGCAGAGATGTCATGTGGTTGTTGGTGCAGAATGTCGACATGCAGGGATCATGGGATATACACAGTCTGTAAGATGCTTCCCCAGCATGATAAAGGGATTGGTCATCTGCATAGGGACTTGGTTGTTTGCAATCTCTGGTGAGCGTTAGGATGGAATGGCATGGTGTCCACAGTGATCATGAAGGTGAGGTGCAAGTGGATAATGGTTTGAATGGTTCGACGAATATCGACGAATATAAGCTGCTGAAGAGGATTGGAAATGGTAGGGTGATGAGGACAGGATGAATAAAGACGCGGTTTTCGACATATTGGTGCAATTTGGCATGGTCTGGCTGATGCTGAGGTTGTCTGAGAGTGTAGTGGGTGAAGATGGGAGAGCGTTGGAAGCGTGTGAATGGGGGAAAGGTGAATAAACCTCATTGAATGCAAAATGCCGTAAAAATGCGGGATGCCGTAATACTGTTGAAAATCACTGAAAAATCGAAAAATTAAAGGAAAGGAAGGGAAACAAATGAAAAGGTGAGTAAGGAATGATATGGGAAATGAAGATATAAATAAAAAAACCATGTTCTCGCTACCAAACATGTTTGGTGCGTGACAACGCATGCTGCAAACTTACAATGGGGAACTGAATTTTGCCATGGATGTGTAGACTTCACCAAATCACAAAGCATTTATAGCTGTGTTGGTTCACTTGAAACACAATGGCAAGCCACTTGCAATACTACTCAACATTATCAAGGTTTCAAAGGTGAGTATACCATTGTGGGAAACAACTCCACAGTAGGCGGATATAATGTTAGGTCAAAGCTATGCCTGCTGCTTCACTTGCAAGACAAGAACATTCGACCCTAAAGGGGTCTGCTACTGAGATAAGTCTGATAGTTAGTATCTAAGGTCACGGAAAGGTAAAGGAACAAGTCCGAAGGTATGTGGACCAAGTCCAGAGGTCAAAACATCGGGTCTGGAGGTATACTACCAAGTCTGAGGCATGGGAAAGTGGGTCCGGAGCTTTGGGTTGTTGGGTTATGGGTAATAGCAAGGGAATGGGTTCAGAAAGTGTCGGACTATGTCCAGAAACAAGGGAAAGTCAATGGAAATGAGTGACAAGGGTTGCAGGTGTGAAGCGGGTGTGGAATGGGTGAGAACCAGGTATATTCAATCCAGGTAACAGGTAATTATAGGTATGTGACCAAGTAGATGGGAAGTCCCACCTACAGTAAAGTATTGTGCTTGGTCATACTATCAGTCCTATATAACTAGCTACATAGAAATCTGGAATATGGAAAATAGGAAAACATCAGGTCCAAAGGTATGTAAACTAACATGAGGTGCTGCGGATGTGTGAGAACACAGGTAATAACGCTGTCTACTGCATCAGTCATGGAAAACAAGCTACTACACACCAGTGGGGTTGGACAGAATGGACAGGACATAGGATGGATGGGTTTCTGAAGGTATGTGAGTGGGTCCAGTGCATCTCTGATGATTCCCGAGGATAGTCCGGTGGGTCCGAGGCTCGGAGAGTGCGGGAAAGCATTGGGTTTGAGTGGGTTTCATCGGAGATGACTGGGAGTGACTAGTCTGTCATCTGGATGACTGGGCTTTTGACATACTCCATAGAATAGGCCTCTGCAGGGCTATGGCCAGAATGTTTCCTACAGCACTGCCATTGATAGTACCATTTGGATTGTGACCATATGGGATGTAGGTGCAAATGTCTCTGAATAGTCTAGACCCTCCTGTTGCCATTGTCCATTCACTACTAAATGTGCTTGCAGCTTTAATTTCTTGCCATTTGGACCTCACTTAGTCGCCAGTATGAAGTGACATGGTATCATGTTGATTCTGGGTGGTGCATCTACAATCTCCCATGTGCCCAACCTCTTGAGCTGACCTATCTCATATTCAACAGCTTCTTGCCATTCTTCAGCATCAGGCCCACTCAATGCTTCCTTTAGTGTTGGTTCAGGCTCAGTGGCTGCAAGTGCCCAATGGATTGGGTTGGTGAGTTCTTGGCTCTCATCTGTTTCAGCCATGACTGATGCTTTCTCCCTGTGATGCAGTGCTTGATAGTAACCTGCTGGTGGATGTACTCAAATAAGTCTGGGGGTGGAAGGTGTTGGGAGTGCTTGTGTTGCCTGTGGTGGAGTTTTCAGGGTTTTGGCTTCTGGTTTGGCATGCTGGACATGACTCAAGGTGCGCAGTTCTTCTGCTGGTACCTTAGACTCCCCCTCATCCAGTATGTCATCAGCCACTTGTACCATTGATGGAACAAAACTGACATTGTGCTCAACAGAAACCCATTTCTTCCCTGGCCAGTACATGTGATAACCTTTGCTCTCTAGTTCAACACCCATGAACACAGCTTCTTCAGCACATGGTTCAAGTTTCCCAGTATACAGGAGATGGACAAAAATCTTCCCACCAAACTCATGCGCCTGTGATAGGTCTGGACGACAACCATGAATTAAGTTATAGGGTGTGTGTCCGGGGATGGCATGGGAAGGTAAGCAATTCTTTAGCCATGTAGTGTAATTGACTGCCTCTGCCCACAGGAATTTTGGTATGTTCTTTGCTATCAACATAGCATGTGCCAGCTCAATGATGGTGCAGTTGAGTTGTTCTGCAACCCCATTTTGCTGTGGTGAGTCATGCACAGTAAGTTCCCACTTGATCCCCTTCTCTTCCAGGGATGCATTAAACTTTGCACTGAGGTACTTGCCACCTCAGTCTGATCTAAGGACCTTGATCTTCGTGCCATCATGCTGCCTAGTAAGTCTTGCCTCATATGTCTTGAACACCACTAATGCCTCGCTTTTCTGCTTCAGGAATGTGAGCTGAGTTTCACACAAGAAGTCATCCACTGATTGTTGCCATTTGTGCTGGTCCCCAAAGGTCAGTACAGATTAACTCCCCATACTTTGCAGTGTTTGTGCGCTGATAAAGGCTTGCAGCGATGCTGTACAGGCTGTTTATCTGCAGGATCTCAGCAATAATCTTGCACATTGGAGTGGGGGACAATATTTTGCATGTTTTGTCCTTGAAGTGGACTGCTAGACCTGCTGCAGCAATGCAGTTAGTCGAAATCAAGGTAAAGGCCATCTTCAGGGTGTAGAGAGTGTCCTTGAGTGTAACTCATGTGCTCATGTTCCCCAATGGTAAGTCCATTTCAACATCTCCACAACCAATAGCACTGATACTTGATCCATCAGCAGTGTGCACATTTTGTGGCTCAATTGAGACGAAGCTCATGAACTTGGAGTGATTGGGGCAGAAATGGGATGTAGTGCCAGAGTCAACAATTGCTCCATGGCACTCAATGAGTATGTTAATCTGCTTTCCTACACTTGCTAAATCTGACATTCTAACTTCATCTAGCTGATCTGAGTTGGCAGAAGCCTGGGGGGTGCATGAGCGTCGCTGACCCCAATATTACCCACGCCCCTCCTTGTGATTGTTGCAAGACGAAGGAGATGCTCTGCCATGGTCTTCCTGGACATCAGTGCATCCCTTGCAAGGTTGCAAGAGGTAAGTGTAACTATGCAACCGGCGGGAGGAGTGCCAGTAAAAAGGCCCCCACTGTTACATCTACAACTGGAGTTGCTGGTGGTTCTTGCTTGTCCGCTCCTGGTCCAGTGCATCGTACTGTGTTGTCTCCGGAGCCGCGGGTGCAAGAGCCCATCATATTGTCGGATGATGAACTCGCTGATAAACAGATCATGGTCAGGCGTTGCCCGGTTCCTGCTGGCAAAGGTAAGAAGATGGCGGTGTCACGCACCAAACATGTTTGGTAGCGAGAACATGGTTTTTTTATTTATATCTTCATTTCCCATATCATTCCTTACTCACCTTTTCATTTGTTTCCCTTCCTTTCCTTTAATTTTTCGATTTTTCAGTGATTTTCAACAGTATTACGGCATCCCGCATTTTTACGGCATTTTGCATTCAATGAGGTTTATTCACCTTTCCCCCATTCACACGCTTCCAACGCTCTCCCATCTTCACCCACTACACTCTCAGACAACCTCAGCATCAGCCAGACCATGCCAAATTGCACCAATATGTCGAAAACCGCGTCTTTATTCATCCTGTCCTCATCACCCTACCATTTCCAATCCTCTTCAGCAGCTTATATTCGTCGATATTCGTCGAACCATTCAAACCATTATCCACTTGCACCTCACCTTCATGATCACTGTGGACACCATGCCATTCCATCCTAACGCTCACCAGAGATTGCAAACAACCAAGTCCCTATGCAGATGACCAATCCCTTTATCATGCTGGGGAAGCATCTTACAGACTGTGTATATCCCATGATCCCTGCATGTCGACATTCTGCACCAACAACCACATGACATCTCTGCAGCAGAGCATTCGGATCATCACACCATCATGGCATCATAGCATCATCTCTTCATTCCATTCTCCACTGCCCATATGCTGCATCATCACCGCACAGCACTTTGTCATGCTTGCATAGCAATTGGTCATGATGACTCAGGTCATGAGTCATGGTTTGTAATGGTCACAGCCCTGCTTTATCATCGCTTTTTCATTCTCTGACTCATTCTCCATTCTTATGCATAGGATTTGTTCTATTTTTCGAAATTGCTCAGTCATTACCCCTGAAGCACAGCACATTCATTCCATTCCCCCCTTTCATTGCCCTCTTCATTGCCCTACTCATTGCCTGGAGCGTTGCTTTGCATACACAGACGTACACAGGTACTCTACTCTATATAAACCCTGTACTTTAGCTACAGAAAAATCAACTTATCCAGTTCACCATTTTCATGTTCAGTTCTCTCTGAAGCCTCAGTTGGCTTCGCATTTTTCATCCCCCACATCTTCCTGGACCTTGTTCACCTGGAACACTGTCCCACTGCCATTCTATTCTTTCAGTCCAGTCCATCATCTTTGCTGCCTTCTTTCTTCGTCCTCCAACACAGCTAGGTCACTCCAGACTTAGTTGTGCTCATCTACTATCCCCCAACACCTAAACCCCTCACACTCAAAGTGTGTGGTGCACTACCAAGGGTCAGGCCACCCAACTGAACAACTACTGTATCCAGTGCTTCTCAGCATAAGGACCACTGAGCAGTAGCATTGCTAGGTTTGTTGTTTTGTTGTGGTTTACAACTGATCAACAACGAAGATCGACAGCAGTAGAGGTGGAAGATGATGGTGTGGATCTGGAGGACCTTCATCAGTTGCGCCAGGCGCACGAGGAGTTCACCCAGGCTAACGGCCTCATCCTGTCTGCAACCAACCGCCTTGATAGGTTGGAACAGAGACTGCTCAAGCGCATCCAGCAGTGCAAGTAGATACCATGTTTCCATCTCTTCCTCTAGTACCACGTGCTTGTACATATCTTTTTAGCCATACTCTGTATTTCCATAGCGTCCTGGCCAGCGCCAGTGAAATCTGGATTTGATATCCCAGTCCAATTCCATGTCCATGTCCTAGTCCGGTTCTCCACTGAGTGCCTAAGTAAGGGAAGAGAAATAGAAGGTAAGTATGCGAATGCAATGTGATCTCAAGCAACATGATATGGGTCTTTGCGGAGTACTGCCCGTCTTGTCTTCTTCGGTGCATCTTCCTGAGTCTATACCTGCCCTGTGCCCAGGATACGATGTGAGCGTAACCTTTATATGAAGCAAAATGTGCGTGATGCACGAGACACGTGCGAAGAAGAAGGGTATCATATGAGGTTAGTTACGCATTGGGAGCCAAACTGAATTAAATCTGTCCTTTGCTGTTTTTGTATGGTAATGATCTATGCGGGGTGTGCGGGTGTATTATCAAATTGTCCTTTGAATGAGAGAAATGAAGCACCGGACGAATCCCAGGGTGAAATGGATACTATAATACTTGATATATTTTTGGTTTGTTTTTCTGTTATGTGGAACTTGAGTCAGAATGAGCGTGTGTGAGTAATGAGTGTTGGGTAAGGGAGTGGGGGTTTATGCGTCGATGTTGAAATCAATGTCTTCATCTTCCGGCTCTTCGACGTCATCTTCCAAAAGACCATCTAGGTGTTCATCATCTAGTCTGGTGATACTAGTTACGGTGTAGGAAACATTCTGGCTGCAGCCCTGCAGAGGCCCAATTCACGGAGTACGTCGAAAGCCCAGTTATCCGGACATCAGACCAGTCACTCCAGTCATCTCCGATGAAACCCGCTCAAACCCGATGCTTTCCTGTGCTCTCCGAGCCTCGGACCCGCCGGAGATGCACCGGACCCGCTCGCATACCTTCAGAAACCCGTCCGTCCTATGTCCTGTCCGTTCTATCCAACCCCACTGGTGTGTAGTAGCTTGTTTCCCATGGCTGATGCAGTAGGCAGTGTTATTACCTGTGTTCCCACAAGTCCACAGTGCCTCATGTCAGTTTACATACCTTTGGACCTGATGTTTTCCTGTTTTTGATATTCCGGATTTCTACGTAGCTAGTTATATAGGACTGGTAGTATGACCAAGCACATTACTTTACTGTAGGTGGGACTTCCCATCTACTTGGTCACATACCTGTCATTACCTGTTACCTGGCTGAATATACCTGGTTCTCACCTGTTCTGCACCTGCTTCGCACCCGAAACCTTTATCACTCATTTCTATTGACCTTCCCTTGTTTTTGGACATAGTCCGACGCTTTCCGAACCCATTCCCTTGCTATTATCCATAACCCGACGACCCGAAGCTTCGGACCCGCTTTCCCGCGCCTTGGACTTGGTAGTATACCTTTGGACCCGACATTTTGACCTCCGGACTTGGTCTGCATACCTTTGGACTTGTTTCTTTACCTTTCCACGACCTTAGACACTAACTATCAGACTTATATCAGTAGCAGACCCCTTTAGGGTCGAACGTTCTTGTCTTGCAAGTGAAGCAGCAGGCATAGCATTCACCCAACATTATGTATGTGAGTCCGTACGAATCCGGGATGATGTAGGCGATTGCATATGTACAAGCGAGTCAGGAGTGATATAACATGTAATAGCGCTAAGCTTGCCTCATGCATGGGAAAAGTATGTAAAACAGCCTGCAAATGATCGATAGACAATGAGTAAGGACTAATAACACACCAGTGGGGCTGGGTGGACATGGATGGGACATGGGAGGATGATGTGAAAGGCCAATGTGGTATGTGAAGTGATGCGGACCATAACTAGACATGCGGAACTTCTGTATCAACATGCGAAAGTGCATACTTGACTGCTGTTGTGAACATTCCAGCTGCAGCCATGCAGGACATCATTTCCCCATAGTAGTCAAACACAGTACTCACAGTTTGAAGTCATCCAAAGTCATCCCAGGTATTTGCGACTAGTTCCGGACAGTTGTGCTCAGTTATGCACCTCCACGCGACGTTGCAGTAGCCCTGCAGGTCCAAATCCCGGACTGCATCTCATCGCAACATGCATCGGTACTCCGTATCATCCTCCCATGTCCAGTCCACGTCTGTCCATCCCCACTGGTGCATTATTAGTCCTTACTTGTTGTCTATTGATTGTTTGCAGCCTGTTTTACATACCTTTCCCATACATGAGGCAGACTTAGCGCTATTACATGTTACATTGTTCGGGCTCGCTTGTACATATGTGATCGCCTATATCATTCCGGATTCATACACATTCACTTAAATACAGACTCAGGACTTGTATCTCATCACTTTTCTACATTCCCTTCCTCTGAGTCGGTGTTGCAGGAGTCACTAGCCTTAATCTACCTCGCTCTTTGTTCTTGCGCAATTGATTGCAGTTCTCACTATCTTGCGCGAGCCTCTACACTCCTTGAGTGTTCGACCCTTGCTAGTTTATACCTAGAAACCTTGTCGCATAAGTTCCAGAACAGATCCCGATAAACTTTGCATCACGTCCCACATACCTGGTACCCTTACTCATCATACCCGTCACCCGTTACCTGGTACCTGGATTCGTATACCTGGCTCCCTTCTAGTTATATCTGCCCTCTTTTACTCCGCATCTGCACCACACTCATCTCGCAACTCATCTGCAATCCACATCTCGTATCTTCTTTGCATCGCTTGTAGAATCAGTCGCATAGATCATCATCCCAACCGCATCTTTCCCCTTGCCCTTACAACTTGAGGAACTGCTCTCAGAGCTATCCCTTTGGGTCAACTATTACTCTCGCACCTAACAGGATCAACACACTATCACTATAGCGTGCTTCTACAATTTCTCCCACACCACTCACCTCCAGTCCCATCCAGCATACCCAGTCACCTTCCGACAACATCCGTCTCTTATCCTTATATGTCCATCCATCAGACCCATTGTCACAGAACAGAACCTGCCTTAGTCTTAGGAATCCATCCACCCATGTCCTGCCTATGTCCATCCTTCCCTATTGGTGCACTATTAGTCTATATTTGTCTTATCTGATTGTTGGCAGCCCGTTTACAAAGTGTGTTCCCATGCACAAGGCCGCTTAGTAGTTTTACATATTACTACACCAAGCACTCACTATGGACTTGCCTGTAGTTACTGCACTCACATAGCACTTCTGAATTTGTACGGACCAGGATAAATAGTCACACTGGACTCTGCAATCGATACTTCTTGATACTCCCTTGGACTTTGTGTTTGAGTTGGCATGAGTAAAGTCACCATTAGATATCCATGGTTATCAATGGACCTTTGCATCACCTTGTGTTCCATTGTTGCACTACCCATGCACCGTTGTCGATCTTCATTGCCGGTCTGTTAAAACCTTCAACAAAAAATAACAAACCAAACAACGCTACTGGTCAGTGGTTCCTGTGCTTAGAAGGCTGGTTCAGTAGTTGTTCAAAGGAGTGGTCTGACCCTGGTAGTACTCCAAACACTTCGAGTAGTTGAAGGTTTGGGTGTGAGGTGGAAAAGACGAAGCTGCACACGGGGCAGCTGACTGGAATAGATGCTGGACTGGAATAGACGTAGAAGCAGAGTGACAAGGTTCCAGATGAATAATGTCAAAGAAGAATGATGACTGGAGACTAAAAAATGCGAAGCCTATCTGAGGCTTCAGAGAGAACTGGACATGAAATGGTGAATTGGATAAGTTTTTTTTCTGTAGCTAAAGTACAGGGGTTTATATAGAGTAGAGTACCTGTGTACGTCTGTGTATGCAAAGCAACGCTCCAGGCAATGAGTAAGGCAATGAAAAGGGCAATGAAATGGGGGAATGGAATGAATGTGCTGCGCTTCAGAGGTAATTACTGAGCAATTTCGAAAAATAGAACAAATCCTATGCATAAGAATGGAGAATGAGTCATAGGGATAAAGAATGAGTCAGAGAATGAAAAAGCGATGATAAAGCAGGGCTGTGACCATTACAAACCATGACTCATGACCTGAGTCATCATGACCAATTGCTATGCAAGCATGACAAAGTGCTGTGCGGTGATGATGCAAAAGCTGTGACACAGCAATGACGCAGCATATGGGCAGTGGAGAATGGAATGGAGTGATGATGCTATGATGCCATGATGGTGTCATGATCCGAATGCTCTGCTGCAGAGATGTCATGTGGTTGTTGGTGCAGAATGTCGACATGCAGGGATCATGGGATATACACAGTCTGTAAGACACTTCCCCAGCATGATAAAGGGATTGGTCTTCTGCATGGTGAATTGGTGGTTTGCAATCTCTGGTGAGCATGAGGATGGAATGGCATGGTGTCCACAGTGATCATGGAGGTGAGGTGCGAGTGGATAATGGTTTGAATGGTTTGATGAATATAAGCTGCTGAAGAGGATTGGAAATGGTAGGGAGATGAGGACAGGATGAATAAAGATGCGATTTTCGACGTATTGGTGCATGTGGCATGGTCTGGCTGATGCTGAGGTTGTCTGGGAGAGTAGTGGGTGAAGATGGGAGAGTGTTAGAAGTGTGTGAATGGGGGAAATGTGAATCAACCATGTTGAAGGCGGGATGCTGTAATACTATTGAAAATCACTGAAAAATCGAAAAATTAAAGGAAAGAAAGGGAAACAAATGAAAAGGTGAGTAAGGAATGGTATGGAAAATAAAGATATAAATAAAAAAACCATGTTCTCGCTACCAAACACGTTTGGTGTGTGACACCGTCCTTGACTATATCTGCTCCACAGATATCTATCAGTTCTTGTCCAGACTTTGTCGCATAACCCAGAACAGCTCCTGGCATCTTAAGTGCAAGTTCTACATACCCATTACCCTGATACCTAGACATACCTGGATCTACCTCAAGGTTCCTTGCCTCATCTGGACCTTTAGCTATCATCCATTTTGCATCCATTACACTTCCATCTCACACTTCCATGACTGTTCCTTCATGGACCTTTGTTTTCCTGCACCAGACTTGTTTTGAGTTGGCCGCCCAGATCGTAACTCTGTTGGTCTGCCTCCCTCGTATCTTACTTTCCGAGGAAGTGCTCTTAGTAGCAGTCCCCTTGGGTCGAGCCATTATACTTGCACTCATCAGAATTGGTAGCCTATCACTATAGCCTACACTCACAATTCCTTTCTCACACTGTACCAGAAGGACCCATGGAGTGTGTCCAGCACATTATTTGAGGCTTTCAAGAAGGTTGTATTGTGGAATATGAGCTGGCTGCTGTTTGGTAATAGAAACACATACAGATTGCTTGGCTGCCTCCTATGGCCCACATACATGTGTATAAAAGCCCATGGACTAGTTTTTTATTGAGACAACATTATCAAGTTTCAGCCATGAAATTCACTTCACTCACCACTGTGGTCATCTCTGCCACAGCAATGGCCAGTGTAGTTATCACATTATCCTTGGATAACACTTTGGGCCAACTCTGCAGAGGAACTGGTGAGCAAAATGGCGGCCCACATGCAGACTTTAGGCCATGTGCTTATGACCATCCACCGATGAGGGGGGATGCGAAACCCAAGCAGATTTCAACAACAGTGAAAGTTTCATATATATGTGTCAAAACAAAATGGTTGTGGTGTTTGAGGCATGTGAGGGCAACACTAAGTGTCAACTTGTTGGTGGAACCTTCGTATGTTGCTGAGCCTTGAGGCTTGCTCAACTCTACAGTACCTGAGTGAGTCTGTCCTTCATTCTCTCCCAATCTCAGTGCTGAATCTGCTGATATGCTTGCTTTCATCAGTGTATGGAACAACAAGCATGATACATGCTGGAGGGTGTAAATGAGTGCTGTCAATATTGTAGCATGAAGTTCTGGAGTTTATTGAATCCAGTCATGAATCATGATCAAGAAGATAGAATATGTAGCAACTTTTGTATGCAAATGCACCACACAGACGGGGTCACTTCATACAGTTTTTTTTTGCCTGATGAGAAGGGACTCACCTCTATATCATTGGACCACACACTCAAGATTTGGCACAAGAGAACTCATGTTCAACATCATAACACGATTGCGACCAAGCTGCGTGCATATGTCTGCTCAAACAAATGGGTCATAAATCCAGAAAAGCTCATTCAACTCTCACAAGATAAGCTTATCCCTGCTGAAGCCACAAAATACACGCAAAACCTTGTTGATGAGGAGATGCCGTGTGGTCTGAAGAAGTACATGGAGCTTGAAATATTTCCCCGTAGCCATCTGAAGGTTGGCCAAGGCATTTCACTGAGCACTGCTTGTCGATGGCTTTGATGTGAAGGTTTTTGTTTCCTCAAACACTGGAAGGGTCTTTATTTTGATGGGCATGACCGTCCAGATGTAATCCACTATCGCCAGCAACAGTTCTTGCCATTTATGAAGGCCTGCAAATCCAGATTGGTTCAATTTGCTGTTGGCGACGTTGATACTGAAGTGCCAGCCAATCCGTCAAATTATGTTGAACGTTGTTTGGTTCTCTGTGCACATGACGAAATGACAGCACAAGCCAATGATGCGGTTGGCCAGTATTGGGTTTTTGAGGATGAATTCTGTCTGTGGAAAAAGGGAGCAGGTCATGGACTTCACCAAAGTGATGTCATCTGCTCCACGGTTGGTCATTTGGTTGAAGCAGGAGAAACAATGGAATATGGCAAGAACCACGAAGGCTATTGGTGCGGTGAGAATTTCTGCACTCAGATTCATCATAATCGCTATGCCTGTATGAAAATTTCTCATTTGTTCACTCCCAGCTTACTGAGAAAATCATCCCCACATTTGAGCATGCTCACGGTCCTGGATATCAAGCACTATTTCTCATCAACAACTCTCAAGGCCATTCTGCATATGCTGAGGATGCGCTTCTTGTCAGCCGAATGAATATTCATCCAGGGGGGAAACAGGCCAGCATGCAGAATGGGTGGTTTATCCGAGATGGCATACAAGTTGAGCAGGAAATGTCATTCCCACCTGATCATCTGGAACATCCTGGTGAACCAAAGGGTGTCAAGGCCATTCTGACTGAACGTGGCTTGTACGAACACCGGCGCGGGAAATGCAAATCAAAGTGCGAGGCAGATGCTACTCATTGCTGCAACAAGCGCATACTGGAATTGCAGCCTGACTTTCAGGAGCAACATTCACTCGTTTGGGAGATCATTGAGAATGCTGGTCATCTTTGCATATTCTTACCAAAGTTCCATTGCAAGCTGAACTTTATCGAGTTCTTCTGGGGAAAAGTCAAGAGATACCTTCATGAACACTGTGACTGCACATTCGATGGGTTGAAGGCTAACATGCCACGAGCATTGGCATCCGTTTCATTGCAGACTATCCGGTTATGGGAGCATCGGACTCACAGGTGGTTGGATGCCTATTGGTCGGGGCTTGGGACCAAAGATGCACAGCTGAAGGTCCAGCAGTTCAGTTCAACCAAGTACAAGTCCCACCGACGAGTTCCGGAGACTGTAGCACAACTTTTTGATTGACTGTCAGTAGGGTAGATAACAAGTGGCCAATCTGACTGCCGACAAAAATTTTATCTCCGTCAAATTTAGTCAGATTGAAAATTGCTCTTACAGTTTTGTTCATCTCATCAAAAGGAATGTTTTGGTAAGAGTAATTAAAATTCTGACGTTTTTTCATGACAGTAGGACATTAGCACACAATTGGTGGTGTCTAAGTGACACGCACCATAGAGTGAATGACAATGACAACAAAGACAAGATACAAAGCAGGGTAGAGACAAGGACAATATGGATCACTTTGACTTCACAGACTTCTTACTTGTTTGGCTGAGTGCATCCCAACACACAGCCAAGTAGCATGTCCAAGACCATCAAGAGTGTGTCCAGTGTGTTCATGAGCAAGAAGTAGTGATGTGTTCTTTGTGTTGGTCCAAGCCGAGCAATTCACATGATAGGTTGCATGAACAAATGGGACAATCAGTTGTACCATAGTGACAGATGAAGACGTGGTACTCAGATTCACACATCAAGGGATGTGAGAGGGAGACTGGAATCCACTGTTTGAGGCAATCTTCAAACACCTTGATCTTGGTGATGTTCAGTCCACAACAAGCCTGATAGATGTCATCCTCAGGGCCATGCCAAGAATTGCCAGTGACTTGGAAATGGTAAGAGGAGATGTGAGGTCAACCACTGTCTGATTGAGTCACACTACATCCCGATTTGGAATTAAACTCCGCTCAAATCTAGCCGGGTGGCTGGCACACCCCCAGACTGGACCCAGACAAGTCTATCATAAACTGGACCTAGAGTTTCCATAAGCCCTACTGATTCCATAGCGGAGTGCTTAGGGTTAGTCAGTCATTGGGTTTCGGGCCAATGTTCTCCCATTCTGGAAGGGGCACCCCATCTAATATTGTAGAGCAGTTGCATTGCCATTAGTGATGTTCCGGCCCAGCTTGGGCTCAAAGCCCCAGCTTAGGCTCGGCCTGGGGGGGCTTAGGCCCACCAGATTTCAAGCCTGAGCCGTGAGCCCAAGCCAGCCCAAAGCCGCGGCTCAGGCCCAAGCAAGCCACGGCCCGATGGATATGTATACATGGTGAGTTATAGTTGTAGATGTAAAAAAAATCACAAAAAAATTGAACCTTATATTTCACAAGACCGTCGGAGCGCAGCTTAAGACACGTTGAGCATAGATGTACGCAGGCACGTGAATACAAACAAAGTGCTGAAAAGTCAAGGTGCATGCAAGTAGTGACTAACAAATATGTAGATACTTGTCAGTGATGTACATACAGAGATAAGCGAAAAGAGACGCACCTAGATTGCACGAACGACTCGGAGCGCGAGCTAATGCAAATGAGTCTGGGATGGATGAAAACATAATCACCAGGTGCAAACAAGCACAGACGAGCAGGAACAACTGCAGACAAACACAAATGTCAGCAAGCGGACGGAGGCAGGTGAAGACGCAAGCATGCAGGAATGAGTGAGAGCAGACATAGATGTGTACCGATGTGCACAAACATGCAAAAACATGTAAGGGGGAAGGAATGGAAGAGCATAAAAAACTTGTTAGCAGTGTACTTGAATGCAGAAAAACAACTTGAACACACACCTTTTCGTGATCGGTGTTCAGCAGCTTCATGATCAGCGTTCAGCAGCCTCAAATTCCCTCGTCCATCTATGATCTGCGTTGCAGGAGCAAGCCACGGCTTGAGCCGCCGGCTTAGGCTTTCCAAAATTGAAGCCCAGGCCCAAGCCCTGGGCAGGCCGTGAACTGGGCCTTGGCTTGGCTCGGCTTATTTAGGCCTGGCTTCGGCTGGCCCGGGGCTTGAAGCCGGGCCGGAACATCACTAATTGCCATATTCTTGGTTTTCTTTCGTATAATGAAATCTTACGATGTGCATTGGTGAGTCACCCCGTCTTGTTATCAATTAACGCACTGACCTGCCGGATTAATTGTCCATGCGTATGCAGCACGCAGTCATACACAGTACGTGAACTCCAGGACAGGCACAAACACCCGATCTGCGTACTCTGGGACTAAAAAATATGTGTGGTAATGTGTAGACAACTCGTGAGTCGTGATATTGGAACCACCAAAGAGGTTCCGTTCAAGTACTCCACAACTGATATCGGCAACATCTATATGGCGTCCTCGGAAACGCTTGCAGTTACAGTTTACCCCCATGACCACTGGCCTGACTTCTTGCCAGGGGAGCCTAGTATGTTCTAGTAAGTAGCGACGTTATGCAGGCTGCGGGCATATGCATATGGTCAGTGCGTGTGTCTGCCCCCTGCAAATGTGAAACTTGGGTGAATAAATCATCATCATCATAAATCAAAGTTCACCAACCCGTACCAGACGGACCCGTGGAGTGCGTCCGGCACATTACTTGAGGCTTTCAAGAAAATTATGTCATGGAACGTGAGCTGCCTGCTGTTTTGTGATGAAAACACATACAGATTGCTTGGCTGCCTCCTATGGCCCACGTACATGTGTATAAAAGCCCACGTACTAGTTTTTTGTTGAGACAACATTATCAGCCATGAAATTCACTTCACTCACCACTATGATCATCTCTGCCATAGCAATGGCCGGCGTTGTTATCGCATCGTCCTTGGATAACCCCATTGGACGACTCTGCAGAGGAACTGGTGAGCACAATGGCGGCCCACGCGCAGACCTTAGGTCACATGCTTATGGCCATCCACCGATGAAGGGGGATGCGAAACCCAAGCAGATTTCAACGACGGCAAAAGCTTCATATTTACGTGTCAAAACAAAATGATCGTGGCGTTTGAGGCGTGTGAGGGCAACACTAAGTGTCAGCTCATCGGTGGAACCCTCGTATGTCGCTGAGCCTTGAGGCTTGCTCAACTCCACAGTACCTCAGTGAGCCTGTCCTTCGCTCTCTCCTGAATCTCAGTGCTGATGTACTTGCTTTCGTCAGTGTATAGAACAATGAGCATGATACGTGTGGGAGGGTGTAAATGAGTGCTGTCAATATTGTGGCATGAAGTTCCGGAGTTTTATTTAATCCGGTCATGATCATGAAGATAGGATTTGCATATAAAACAGGCAATTTGCTTTCTACACACTCTGAAGCTTGAATTTAGACTCCGTGGTTAAAAGTACTGGCACATGGACCGCAAAGCCAGTGCCACAGGTCAATGTCCCCCCATTTATTTACCAATCGTGTTGCACCATACAGACTGGGTCACTTGCATACAGTTTCGCCTAATGAGAAGAGACTCGCCTCCGCATCATTGTACGACACACTAAAGATTTGGGACAAGAGAACTAGTGTTCGAAATCAAAACAAATCAGAAACAGTGTTACAGAGGTATATTCTCCAAACTGAACCAAAATTGTATGTGGGTCGGTGGCTGGTACGACTCGCATCTAGTAGAACGCAGTGGCATCATTGATGTCTGATCCCGTAGCTTGTACGGGACCGATAACAGGATTTAATCCTGACGCGACCTCTCTGGCGTGTCGTGATCTTCAACATCCAGTATTCCAACCAAGATGTGTGATGCTGCCGCTGTCCATGTGTTATAGGTGTCACCGGCGCACCTGTCTTCGCTCACACCAATACTACAGACGGCAGCGAGATGCTGGTTGGTGCAGATCTTGAAATATGCGTGTTTGATCCATCCGGATCCGACGACATAATTTTCTAAAGGCCTCACATAATGTGCCGGACACACTCCAGCCGTGACGCGAGCCCTTGCGGAGATCGAGCTTAAAAATCAAATAAGAAACGACCAAAATGTTCGTACACTTCGGTGAACTTCGTTCTAGTGACGATTCATTACCCAATTCCACACGTGTCAGTAGTGTCTAGTTCGAGACTTCGAGTGCCTGGAATGATGACCTAGCTACAACAGTTGCAGTGCGCATGTATTGTGGATGGCGGCCTGATTGTCTCGCGATGCATCAAATGCTCGTGAAATGTGTGGCACCAGTCCCAACATGATCACCGACGCGGACATTGCAAACAACGGCTGGAATCAATCTGGATAAATTGACATTTGTATGTAGCATCCAGTCATAAACAGTGCGTGAACTCCACGATCAATCCAAGACAGGCACAAACAGCCGATTTACGCACTCTGGGACTAAAGAATGTCAGGAATACGTCTAGCATTGAGTAGATCGACTCCTGAGTTGTGATATTGGAACAATATAGGATTCAAGGAGGTTCTGACCAAGTGTTCCATAACTGATGTCGGCAACGTCTATAGAACGTCCTCAGAAAATGCTCGCCGTCACGGTATGCCACCGCAACCCTGACTACTAGTATGCTCTAGGAGTTGGCGAAGCAATGCGTGCTGCAGGCATAGGGCAGGCCTATTGAGTTTGTATATGAGTATGGTCGGTAAGTGCGTTTGCTGCATCCCCGCAGATGTGAAAATTGGGTGAATGAATCATCATTATAAATCGAAGTTCACCAACACGTACCACTGGCAGAAGGACTCACGGAGTGTGTCCGGCACATTATTTGAGACCTTCAAGGAAATCATGCCATGGTGCGTAATCTGGGCATCTGTTTCGTGCACATCCAGATTGCTTGGCTGTTCCCTATACACTACCTGTGTATAAAAGTCAACGTACTTAGTTTTTCATTCAGAAAACACCATCAATTTTCAGCCATGAAATTCATTTCACTCACCACTATGGTCATTGCTGCCGCAGCGATGGCTGACGTAGCTATCGCATCCGAGGATTTGACAACACCCATCAACCTACGCTGCACGAGCACTTTGCAGCCTACGTGCAGACATTGGACCACATACTTATTGCTATTCACCAATGGAGTGGGGTGCTCAACGGCCCTCAAAGGTTTCAACAACAGCGACAATTTCGGGTAGTTTTGTGTCAATAGCAAAATCGCATACTACCAGGCGTGCTCGGACAAACATACCTGTCCTATCATCAATGGGAATAACTTCGAATGTTCATGAGCGCTGAGCCTTGCTAAACTCCACAATGCCTGAGTGAGCCTTTTGCGTTGTCTCCCGAATCTGAATGCTACCAAGACTTGGAAAGTCCCGAAGTTTTCGATACCAAGGTCTTGCTGAGCATGAGCAGAAACGGGTCTACTATCGGCATCTTTATGCGACATTATTGTCAGTGACAACCAACATCGAAGGTTCTGGGCTGAGGCTTCACCTTGAAACTGGACACGTGATTGGTTGGCCTCAAGAAGTAGTTCGAGTTGTCGCAGCCATAGAATGTACAGGAATACATAAGGACTTCACAAAAAGGGCATGCTAGTCGTGCTGGCAGAAAGTCATTGAGTATGAGATCAGAGGAGCAATTGAATTATGAACTGCTTTGTGTCAAGTTCGTTCCTCGCTGGTTCCTCATCAGGTGGTTGCCTTGGAGGAGCTGTGCCTTCGAAACGGAGCATGATGGTACTGGTAATGGAGCCCAACCAATGGATCGTGTCAAGTATAGTGTTCTTTTGCGTTCAAAAGAATATCACGCTTGATACGATCCATTTTTCTGCGAGGCGCGTTGGGGACCTGTCTCGTCGATAACCATCCAGTTAGAGCATCGACGAGTAAAGGGTTGTGCCAATTTCTATCGCAAAGTGAAGTGGCTGGGCGGGCGCACCTGTGAAACCAGTGATTGGGAACTGATGATCTGAGGTATGTGCACCAGTGACCAGCCTCCGAGCTCCAGGAACCGTCTCAAGATGTGTTGTTCAAACCCCGCTGGACATTGCCGAACAAATTGCGCGTTTGATTTCTGAAGTTATAATAGAATTTGAAATGCCCGCACGCAGTGCTAGCCTGCCAGCTCGCGAATTGACTACTGCTCATTCTGATCGATCATTCAAATTTAATGCCTACTCAGACCCACCAGTTGACAACTCTTCAGCGACTCATGCCCACCTTCGTAGATGCCGGGGAAATCTTTGGAGGCTCTTCTGTAGCAAATTGAAGATACAATCTTCTATCGAAGGGCCTCGAAAATGTTTATATGTCAGCTGCGGGATGATTTTTGTTGTGTAAGTTAGTGTTGGTACGATTTATTTTTCTCACTCCGTTGCCTAGTATTTAATGCTTACAATCCGAAGCTCAACGACATATTGCTCTCGCTGGTTGTTCGCTGGGGATGGCTCATGGCTCACACTTGTTCCAGATGCCTTTTAGGCAAATAACCCTTTCCTTCGACTCTCCTTCAATGTGGAAGACCTTCACACCGTGGACCAACGCGTCATCGACAATCTTTTACAATTATTGAGATACCATCAAAACACGTGGCTGCCGTTGGTCATAGTTTGGGCGTTAGCAATGCAGGTCACGGAGATGCAGGAGAATGACACACCGTCATGGCGTCATGGTATCACTTCATCTACACTCGCCATATTTTGCGCATGCCCGCACCGAGCAACTCTGATTGCGAGCTTTGGAATAGGGGGACCTGGACTGGGCATAGTTGAGGTAGCTCAGCCAAGAGGGTGACGCTGTACAACGGACCGCGGGGAAATGGCTCAAATTGTCATCATAACCCGTTTCCCCGATATGAATCAAAATCCTGCCTTCTGTCATGGGTTTGGAAGGATTTACCCTATCTAATATTGCAGAAGAGTTGCACTGCCATATTTTTAGTCTTCTTTCATGTGATGAAATCTTATGCTGTGCATTGGTGAGTCCCTCCACTTTCTATCAACTGCCGTACTGATGTACGACATTAGAGACTCGCCGAATGATGCACACAACAATCAAAAACACTGTGGAGCTGCAATACGCCACTGAACTTGGTGCAGGTTCATCCACGGTGATTCCATAGCGGAGTGCTTGTACATGCTGTGAGAGAAGGTGAATGCGTGGAGTTCCTTCAAGCTCAATATGACGAAAAGACTTGAACTTCGTTCTAGTTGGCCCCCCTCGTTCCTCATCCATCACCCATCGACAACTCGGTCTTGCTTGGCATTTCCCTGGCGCTTCCACATACAAGACAGCCACGTCTGAAGTTGTAAATACCGATGCCTGCACATCTGAGACGACGAACAACTCTTAGTGCATATGGAACAAGGATGATCCAGTTCCTGGAATTACAACTGCTAACGACGACTACATAGATGAGATACATAACCTTTTTGTGACCATCGACATATTGGAGACCCGCCCACGACACAACTCCAGATTCCAAATAAATTTCTGTCAGTTATCCACGGGCGAGGAGCATCCTTTGGCCCATGGATCCCAGCTAGTCACTGTCACTAGAGTTTGTAGCAAACGACTCATCACAGGTACATGCGTATCATGATTACCGATACCGATCGCTGCACGTGTGGAACTGGCATGAAAGTAGTCAATCTAATGTAGGCGTCTCCCTCTTTCCATCGGTCGTTCAAAAGTTTAAATTTCAAAAGGACATCCCCAGTGGTCGGCGAAGGCCATGGCTTTGTCAAAATCCGTTTCTTCTCAAGGAGATGCTTTTAGCATTCACGGAACACGGTGATATAGGGCTTTATGACAACGAGGACCTGTTAAAGGCCCCGCAGCTTCAGGCAAGATTTATGCTGCTCATTCGTTCAAAAGACTTCGAATCTCAATATCCTTCAGTCTCCCATAGTGTTGTGCACGTCACGTGGCACCGGATGAACGTTGGATATAGACAACCAACCCCACAGATCGCATCATATGCCTGACAGGGTACTCTGATCGGATGTTTGTCATCACTGCTCGCCTGTTTTCCATGGACCTTCCTCCGACATGGTTTGATGTGACCCCTGAAGGGGATGTACTCACCGTTCCATGGTTATGATGGGGTCCGCATAATAGTCGCTCCTTTCGGCTCCCAGACGCGAGCATATTTGAAGTGGGAGGATCTCGTGTTATATGGGATGATAACATGGCACGTGTGAAGTAATTGAAACTTGATGCTGCATTGTTGATGAGGCATGATGCACAGTGATGGACGGACTGACACGAGTGACGACATGAACGGCTTCAAGAACAAGACACTACAAGAAAATGCTTCCAACTTCGTCGTGGATATTCTCTGCGTAATTAATTTTACGGATCCAAGAGGTAGTGGGCTGTGGTCGACACAGAGATTGTGCTCGTCCCCATTCCTAGCACTTCCTCTCCATTTGCTTCCTCGCTCACCGATTCTTATCGCACGGTACTCGCCAAAACATCATTGACACAATCCCTGTAGCTCCACTATCGACTACTAGCATACTTCCTACTTCTCGCGAAATTTCGGTATCTCGAAGTACAGCTAAGTCAGCTCACTTGGATAGGATCCTGTTGCTCAATTCATTTTCTCAGGTCAACCGGTGAAGGTGGCTGGTATCAAGTTGCAAAGTCAATGTTAATCTATTCTAGACTACACCACCCATCCGGCGTGTTCTCAGCGTGATCAATTCCTCGACTATGTGTTCGCTGTGTCTGGTCTTTTGAAGGAGGTACGTTCATGTGTGCGTCTTTATGATGTTATCGAAAGTTCACATTGTCGCAGGTGTTGTCGGGCGGATCGCTCAGCTCATCATTGACATGAGTGTCCATAGACGACACACCGCAACCCAGCTGTTGCTAATATCACCCATTGTTTCAATGAATCACAGTCATTGGCCTTCTGTTGCCTCATTCCACCGCGTGCGGTGATGCTTTGACAAAGTGTGCCGGTATCTTTACGCGTTATCTATTTGTAGTCGGCCATCATAGCTATACACACGTTATCATTTTCGATAACTGTAAGACAATGATTCAAGATGATGGCCACGAACAATTTTGGTAGGTTGACATGGACTCCGCTGTCCTGGAAGAAGGCTGATCATTGTTCCGCAGCCGCATCATAGTCCCTAGTATGCCAATTATCTCGAGGCAATCGACCCTCTTATTTGCCCACTCAATTTCTGCTCCTCGCACAGGTCCGTGAATTTCAGGACGCCTCTTTACGACCCAATTGTCCGCACGACGATGTCGTCAATGTGCAGCTTGTGATAAAGCACTTGAGTGCTCTTCTGAGCGCAGTCTAAGTGTTGGAGATTCCGTCAGGAAATCAAGGTATCCGTGTAATATATACGTTCTTTCACATACGGATGGTTTACACGTGTTTCATATTGACCAAAAATTCGGCGAGCAGGTGTGTGCATTACCTTGTTCGTATAGTTATTTGCTTAACCCAGCGCAGGTCGCGATCATCACCAATGGCAGCTCAGAACCGCAGAACTGGTTCGTGTCAGCAGCATAAGCACTAGGATAATACAGGACCTCGTTGACAGAGGCTGAATGATGACCCAGCCACAAGAGTTGCAGTGCACCTGTGTTTGGGATGGCGGCCTGACAATCGCACGATGCATAATCGCCCGTGTCATATGTAACGCCAGTCCCGACACGATCACCGCTGCAGACATCGCAAACAACAACTGGAATCAATTTGGATACATTGTCATTGCGTATGTAGCACGCAGTCATAAACAGTACGTGAACTCCAAGACAGGCACAAATACTCGACCTGCGTACTCTGGGACTAAAGAATACGTGCACTAATGCGTAGACAACTTGTGAGTCGTGATATTGGAACCACCAAAGAGGTTCTATTCAAGTACTCCACAATTGATATCGGCAACATCTATGTAGCGTCCTGGAAAAACGTTCGCAGTTACAGCTTACCCCCATGACCACTGGCTTGACTTCTTGCCAGGGGACACTAGTATGCTCTAGTAAGTGGCGGCGTTATGCACTGGCTGCGGGAATATGGGTATGGTCAGTGCGTGTGTCTGCCGCACCCCTGCAAATGTGGAACTTGGGTGAATAAATCATCATAATAGATCGAGGTTCACCAAGCCGTACCAGAAGGACTCGCGCCGCGAGTGCGTCCGGCACATTATTTGAAGCTTTCAAGAAATTATGTCATGGAACGTGAGCTGCCTGCTGTTTCGTAATGCAAGCACACGCAGATTGCTTGGCTGCCTCCATGGCCCACGTACATGTGTATAAAAGCCAACGTACTAGTTTTTTATTCAGAAAACATTATCAAGTTTCAGCCATGAAGTTCACTTCACTCACTACTATGATCATCTCTGCCACAGCAATGGCTGGCGTAGTTATCGCACCGCCCTTGGATGTGGAGGTAACCCCCAAGGGCCGACACGGCAGGGGAAATGAAGGTGAGCACAATGGCGGCCCACGTGCAGACTTTAGACCACATGCTTATGGCCATCCACCGATGAAGTGGGATACTCAAGGATCGCAGGTTTCAATAATGGAAACGATTTCGAGTATTCGTGTCAAAACAAGTCAGGCCATCAGGGAAACGTAATTCACTACAGAGTGCTACAGAGCGCTCTGTAGCATTCTGTAGCACAATCCAACCCGCTGATGAACGCGATCTGGTTGTTTGCGGCATGCATGGGCAAGACTAAGTGTCATGTCCTTGATAAAGACACCACCAAATGTCGCTGAGCCTCAAGGCTTGCTCAACTCCAACAGTACCTGAATGAGTCTGCCCTTCGTTCTCTCCCGAATCTCAGTGCTGATGTACTTGCTTTTGTCAGTACATGGAACAACGAGCATGATACGTACAGGAGGGCGTAAATGAGTCCTGTCAATATTGTGGCATGAAGTTCTGGAGTTTATTGAATCCGGTCATGATCAAGAAGATAGGATTTATAGCAACTCTTGTGTACAAAACTGTAAGCACGCCGGCTTACTTGAGTTTCCACAATCAATACATATACCGTCGCTGGTACTGAAGACTAAGTCTTCAGTATTCTACCTTTTGGTGTAACGGTTATGAGGCGCGGCAGCTGACCTACTTACAAAAACGGGCAATTGGCGTTCTACACACTCTGTAGCTTGAAGTACTTTAGACTTTACGGTAAAAAGTACTGGCATATGGACCACATGGCCTCGGCCGGTGACACAGGTCAATGCCACATCCTCCCAATTATTTACAAATCGTGTTACACACAGACTGGGTCACTTGCATACAGTTTTCGCCTGACGAGAAGAGATTCACCTCCACATCATTAGACAATACACTCAATTTTGGGACGAGAGAACTCGTGTTCGACATCAAAACAAAGTAGCAAAAGAGGTATATTCTCCCAATGGAACCCGCGGGTCGGTGGTACGACTGGCATCTAGGACGCAACGGCACCACCGATGCCCGATATCGTAGCTCGTACGGGACCGATAACAGGATTTAATCCAGACGCGACCTCCCAATACCACACATGGCAGCGACATGTTGGTTGGTGCAGATCTTTTAATATGCGTGTTGGATCTGACTGAACCCAACCTTGTAGTGGTACATTGGTACTCGCATATTGTCGATGAGGAAACAGTTGGTCAACCTCACAACCAACAGTCACGCCGGAGTCTGGCAAAGAAATTGTGAGTACATCAATTGATTTCGCAGATTGAGATGAAGAGTTTGGTGCACTGAGATAAAAATTCGTCAAAGCCGGCTGGAATGTAACTGCATGAGGTGATAGGCGGGCGGACAACACACATCGAAATTTCTGTTTCTCTCCTCCGTCCGTCCTTCATCTCATATGACATTGCACGTCGTATCAAAATGCCGCCATGCGAACCGTACTGTGCAATGGGGATTGGCGTTCGAGAACGAGTGAACAAAGGAGAGACTACGGAGAGGTGCTTGGATGGGCGTGAGCAGACATCTCGCGTGACTCCAAAGCTACCACCTTTTCTCCGTAGAAATTACGCGGAGCACATCCACAACGAGGTAGAAAGATGAGGGAAAGATGAGATGGTCGTGCCTGCAGCTGTCAGTTGGATAATCAACGCAGCACGCGAGCCCAGTTGAGCATGCATTTATATGAAAAGAGACGCAAACGAGGACAAATGGATCAGGGTGCCACGGGGCAATCATGAACCAGCGTTATGGATGCGGTTGCTTAATAATGAAAGATCGTAAAGAGATCGTGCCGATTGAGTAAGATATCTTCGGATTGCCTTCGCAAAACGATGTAGCATACTGTCACAGTCGAACCCTCCGCGAAATAATCAGCGCGAGTTCGAAAAGGTATTGCTACACACGTTGCAAACCTTACTTAGTTATTGCTATCTTTGCAACCTCAAGCTTCATGACATCTTGGGAAGCTCAAAGTTCTCGATACGATCTTGCTGAGCTCCGAGTCAGGCTCCAATCAGGCCACCATCATCATCTTTACGCAGCAATGCTTCCTGCTGATTTTGAAAGTCTGACTCGAGGCTTCAATTTAAGACTATAGACGTAGTTGTAGTTGGTGGGTGCTGTTCAAGTGTTATTGCGGTAGGGCAAATCGAGTTGAGGCCACTCTACTAGGCAGATATGAGGTCAAGTTGTGGACGATTGTTAATAAACAAGGCTTACAACCGCAAGTTACAACGGACAGGCCTGAAATGAATTTATTATGAGGACTGCACAGAAATCGGGTGCACTGACAGATATAAGAGGAATGAATGAATTAAAAACTACGCCGCAGGAAGCTGGGCGACATCTACAGCTGACTGGTCTCTGAATCCTCATCATGTGGATGCCTGAGTGATGCTGCTGATATATAGACAACATCAGCGGAGGAGCTGTCTCGAAACTTTGAGTGATGCAATACTGCTTGTCAATGATCATCGACAACTAATAAATCATTGCATGCTGACGACTCTCGACACGGCCCATGCTCTTTGAACCCATTCGCGTCCATCAATTGTCCAGTTCTAGAGGAGAATTTCAGCTGGAGGACGAGGAAAGTGAGGGAAAATGTTGCGCAATTGGGAAGCCCCAAGTTATCGATACCGAGGTCTTGCTGAGCCTGAGCAGAAATGGGACCACCATCGGCATCTGTACGCGACATTGTTGCCAGTGACAACTAACATCGAAGCCTCGAAGGTTCTGAGGCGAGGCTTGACCTTGAGACTAGAGATATGATCGGTTGGCCTCTGAAAGCAGTTCAAGTTCTCGCGGCCATATTTGAGAGAATGTAGAGGAATACATAAGAACTCCACAAAAATGGGCATGCTAGTCGTGCTGGCAGAAAATCAAGGAGTATGAGATCAGAGGAGCAGTTGAATTATGAACTGATTTGTATCAAATTCTGTTCTCACTGGTTGGAGGAGCTGTGTCTTCGATGATAGTACTGGTAATGGAGCCCAACCAATGGATTGTGTCAAGTGTAGTGTTCTTTTGCGTTCAAAAGAATATCACGCTTGACTCGGACCTGACATGGGTAGAGGTTGCCCGGGTACCCACCCTGGTAGAACCCGCGGGTGGGGTGCTACGGGTTACGGGTTGCGGGTTACGGGTTTGCTTGGGTGATGTACCGTGGCCACTGGCAGGGCAGGTGCACATGTGGAACTGATGATCGATTTGCAGGTATGTGCACCAGGACTCGAGGAGCCGACGTACGTCTCAACCTGCACGTGCTGTTCAAACCCCGCTGGACATGGCCGAACAAAATGTTGACATACGCATTTGATTTCATCACCCCGCGCAACCCGTGTGCCATAATCAGTGCTGGAGATTGGCCAACTCTGAGTCAATACATGCGGATGGTTTACACATGTTTCATGTTGATCAAAAATTCGGCGAGCAGGTGTGTGCATTACCTTGTTCGTACAGTTATTTGCTTAACCCAGTGCAGATCGCGATCATCACCAATGGCAGCTCATAACCGCAGAACTGGTTCGTGTCAGCAGCATAAGCACCAGGATAATACAGGACCTCGTTGACAGAGGCTGAATGATGACCCAGCCACAAGAGTTGCAGTGCACCTGTGTTTGGGATGGCGGCCTGACAATCGCACGATGCATAATCGCCCGTGTCATATGTAACGCCAGTCCCGACACGATCACCGCTGCAGACATCGCAAACAACAACTGGAATCAATTTGGATACATTGTCATTGCGTATGTAGCACGCAGTCATAAACAGTACGTGAACTTAAAGACAGGCACAAACACCCGATCTGCGTACTCTGGGACTAAAGAATACGTGCACTAATGCGTAGACAACTCGCGAGTCGTGATATCGGAACCACCGAAGAGGTTCTATTCAAGTACTCCACAATTGATATCGGCAACATCTATGTAGCGTCCTGGGAAAACGTTCACAGTTACAGTTTACCCCCATGACCACTGGCCTGACTTCCGGCCAGGTGAGACTAGTATGCTCTAGTAAGTGGCGACGTTATGCAGGCTGCGGGAATATGGGTATGGTCAGTGCGTGTGTCTGCCGCATCCCTGCAAATGTGGAACTTGGGTGAATAAATCATCATCATAGATCGAAGTTCACCAAGCCGTACCAGAAGGACTCGCGCCGCGAGTGCGTCCGGCACATTATTTGAAGCTTTCAAGAAATTATGTCATGGAACGTGAGCTGCCTGCTGTTTCGTAATGTAAGCACACGCAGATTGCTTGGCTGCCCCCTATGGTCCACGTACATGTGTGTAAAAGCCAGCGTACTAGTTTTTATTCAAAAAACATTATCAAGTTTCAGCCATGAAATTCACTTCACTCACCACTATGATCATCTCTGCCACAGCAATGGCTGGCGTAGTTATCGCATCGTCCTCGGATGCGGAGATAAGCCCCACGGGCCGATCCTGCAGAGGAACTTGTGAGCACAATGGCGGCCCACGTGCAGATTTTAGACCACATGCTTATCGACATCCACAGATGAAGCTTGAAGCCTGAGGCTTGCTCAACTCCACAGTAACTGAGTGAGCCTGTCCTTTGTCCTCTCCCGAATCTCAGTGCTGATGTGCTTGCTTTCGTCAGTGCAAGGAACGATGAGCATGATACGGGAGGGCATAAATGAGTGCTGTCAATATTGTGGCATGAAGTTCCGGAGTTTATTGAATCCGGTCATGATCGATGATCAAAAAGATAGGATTTGTAGCAACTTTTGTATGCAAAACAGGCAATTGGCTTTCTACACGCTCTGAAGCTCAAAGTTAGCCTCCACGGTTGAAAGTACTGACATATGGGCCACACAGCCAGTGCCACAGTTCAATGCCGCGTCCTCCCATTTGTTGCACCTCACAGACTGGGTAATTTGCATCTGAGTTTTCGCCTGATGAGAAGAGACCTGCCTCCGCATCGTTGAACGACACACTTGAGATTTGGGACGAGAGAACTCGTGCTCGACATCGATGAACACTCAAACAAAGTAGCAACAGAAGTATATTCTTCCAATGGAGCCAAAATTGTACGAGGGTCTGTGGATGGCACCGCTCGCATCTGGAACGCAGCGGCACCATTGATGCCCGATACCGTAGCTTGTACGGGACCGATAACAGGATGTAATCCAGACACCACCTCTCTGGCATGTTGTGATCTTCAACATTTTCGCTCACATCAACACCAGACGGCAGCGACATGCTGGTTGGTGCAGATCTTTAAATGTGCGTGTTTCATCTGACCCGACCCGACCCAGTAGTGGTACTTGCAGGTTGTCGATGAAGAAACAGGTCTGGTGCAGTTGGTCAGCCTCACAACCTACAGTTATGCCGGAGTCTGTGGCAAAGAAACCGTAAGTACATCAACTGATTTCGCAAGTTGAGAGAAATATTTTGGTGAGCTGACATTAAAATTCGTCAAAGCTGACTGATTGTATGAGATGATAGGTGGGCGGACAAAAAACATCGAAAGTTCTGTTTCTCTCCTCCGTCCATCCTTCATCTCATATGACATCGCACGTCATATCAAAAGGCCGTCATGCAAACCATACTGTGCGATAAGGATTGGCGTTCGAGAACGAATGAAACACAGGAGAGACTGCGGAGAGGTGCTTGGATGGACGTGAGCACACATCTCGCGTGACTCTAAAGCTACCACCTTTTCTCTGTAGAAATTACGCGGAGATCGTAAAGAGATCGTGCCAATTCAGTTGCACGAAAATGTCACAGTCGAACCAAATGGTCAGCGCGATTCAATTCGAGAAGGATGCAAATGTGAAACTTGGGTGGATAAATCATCATCATAGATCGAAGTTCACCAAGCCGTACCAGAAGGACTCGCGCCGCCAGTGCGTCCGGCACATTATTTGAAGCTTTCAATATAATTATGTCATGGAACGTGAGCTGGCTGCCGTTTTGTAATGCAAACACGTACTGATTACTTGGCTGCCCCCTATAGCCCACGTACTTGCGTATAAAAGCCAGCATACTAGTTTTTTATTCAGAAAACATTACCAAGTTCCAGCCATGAAATTCACTTCACTCACCACTATGATCATCTCTGCCACAGCAATGGCTGGCGTAGTTACCGCATCGTCCTTGGATAACCCTGCGGACAACCCCAGTGGCCGACCCTGCAGTGGAAATGGTGAGCACAATGGCGGCCCATGTGCAGACTTTAGACCACATGCTTATGACCATCCACCGATGAAGTGGGGTGCACAACCCTCAAAGGTTTCAACGGCGGCCACGATTACGGATATAGGTGTCAAAATGGCGTCACGGTCGCGTTTACGGCGTGCACGGGCAACACTAGGTGTCATGTCACCGGTAACACCTTCGTATGTCGCTGAGCCTTTCGGAGGTTTGCTCAACTCCACAGTACCTGAGTGAGCCCGTCCCTCGTTCTCCCCCGAATCTCGGTGCTGATGTACTTGGTTTCGTCAGTGCATGGAACAACGAGCATGATACGTGCGGGAGGGCGCAAATGAGTGCTGTCAATATTGTGGCATGAAGTTCTGGAGTTTATTGAATCTGGTCATGATCGAGAAGATAGGATTTGTAGCAACTTGTGTATGCAAAACAAGCAATTGGCTTTATTTCTACACACTCTGAAACTTAAAGTTAGACTTTACGGTTAAAAGTACACAGCCGGTGACACAACAACGAGCATGATACGTGCGGGAGGGCGTAAATGAGTGCTGTCAGTAGAGATCACGAAGAGGTGCTTGGGTGGGCATGAGCACACATATCGCGTGACTCCAAAACTACCACCTTTTCTCTGTAGAAATTACGCGGAGAACATCTACAACGAGGTGGAAACACAAGGTAAAGATGAGATGGTCATGTCTGCAGCTGTCATCAGTTGGATGATCAACGCAGCGCACATTTATATGAAAGAGACGCAAATAGGTGTCACGGAGCAATGATAAACTAGCGTTACGCACGCGGTTGCTTGATCATGAGAGGTCACAAAGAGATCATGCCGATTGAGTCGCACGAAAAGAAGACATATTCGGATTGCCTTCGCGTAACGATGTAGTATATACTGTCGAAACCCTCCACGAAATGATCAGCGCAAATTTGAAAACGTTTTGCTACACACATTGTAAACCTTACTCGATTACTGCTATCTTCGCGACCTCAAGCTTCATGACATCTTGGGAAGCTCACAGTTCTCGATACGATCTTGCTGAGCTCAGGCTCTCTTTACGCGGCAATTCTTCCTGCTGACTATGAAAGTCAGACTCGAGGCTTCAATTTAAGACCATACGTTGTGGTAGTTGGTGGGTACTGTTCAAGCATTGGTTGCGGCAAGGTAAACCCAGCTGAGGCCTACTGAGTAGATATGAGGTCGAGTTCTAGACGATTGTTCAATAATAAACAAGACTTACAGCCGTAAGTTACAACGGACAGACCTGGAATGGATTTATTATGAGGACTGCACAGAAATCGGGTGCGCTGACAGATATAAGAGAAATGAGCGAGCGATAAAGATGTAATAAAGCATTGCATGCTGACGACTCTCGACACGACCCACGCTCCTTGAACTCGTTCGCATTCATCAATCGTCCAGTTCTAGAGGGGAATTTCAGCTGGAGGACGAGTAAAGTAAGGGAAAGTGCTGCGCAATTGGGAAGCCCCGAAATTTTCGATACCGAGGTCTTGCTGAGCCTGAGCAGAATTGGGACTACTATCAGCATCTTTACGCGACATCGCTGCCAGTGACAACTAATATGGAAGGTTCTGAGCCGGGGCTTCACCATAGTCAGACTGGTTACAAGTCTAAGATCAGAGGAGCAGCTGGATTATGAACTGATTCGTGTCAAGTTCGGTTCTCACTGGTTCCTCATCATGTGGGTGTCTTGGAGGAGCTGTGTCTTCGATGATATTACTGGTAATAGAGGCCAACTAATGGATCGTGTCAAGTGTAGTGTTCTTTTGCGTTCAAAAGAATATCACGCTTGACACGATCCATCTTTCTGCGAGGCGCGTTGTTCAGTACATTCGTTTGTTGAACCAAACTCGACACGACCCATAACCCGAGGAGTTTAAACGCCGCTGGACATTGCCGAACTTGCTGATTGCAGACGAATTTGTTGTTGTATGACCGAATGCAATGATTTCTCGGGAATTGCGTATTCTGCTATGGGTGTTATGCGTTCACTTAGCTGGGATTTACCTGTTTACAAAGGGCTTCCTCCTCACCCGACTCGCACTACCCGATAGAGGTGCATACGCTAGCACTGAACTCGCTACCCACAAAAGAGCAGTCTTACTCGTCATAGACGCGCTCCGTTTCGATTTCATTGCAGAATACCCGCCAGAACCTGCCTCCCCTTTCCACCACAATATTCTAACTCTGCCACGCGAATTGACTGCTGCTCATCCAGACAGATCATTCATATTTAATGCGCACTCAGACCCGCCGACGACAACTCTTCAGCGACTCAAGGGTCTTACCACAGGGTCTCTACCCACCTTTGTAGATGCCGGGGAAAACTTTGGGGCTCGTCCATCCATGAGGATTCTATCATACATCAGCTAAACGCTGCGGGCAGAAAGGTATGTGCTGGCTTCTTTCTCGTGCTTCGTTTCTCTGATACAGTCCCAAGGAAAGATTGCTCTTGCGGGTGATGACACATGGCTCACCCTTTTCCCAGATTCTTTTCAGCCAAACATGACCTTTGCCTTTGACTCTTTCAATGTTGAAGACCTTCACACCGTGGACGAAGGTGTCATCGACAATCTTTTGCCCTTGATGCGACATCACTCGTGGGATTTCGCTATTGGTCATGGTCTAGGCGTCGACCACGCAGGTCACAGAGTCGGCCCAGACCATCCCGTCCTCAGAGTAAAACTAGAGCAGATGAATCATCTTTTGCGCGATGTCGTTGCAGCCATGGACGACGATACCCTGCTCATAATGCTCGGGGATCATGGAATGGATAAGATGGGTAACCACGGCGGTGACAGCGTCCTAGAAACAATGTCAGCCCTCTGGGTATATAGCAAGGTCCCTCTTTCACTTCCTGAACACACCATTCCAGACGCTATTCTACCGACGATCACGTTCCCAGATGCCACAGTCCCGCATCGCCATGTCCAGCAGATAGACCTAGTACCAACAATCTCCTTACTCCTCGGTCTTCCTATCCCATTCAACAACCTCGGAACCGTCATTCCAGAACTTTTCAATCGCAACGGCTCATCTTTGCAGAAAGCCATGGAACTCAACGCAGCTCAGATCAGGCACTATCTCGACGCTTACCGATCTAGTTCGTCTGGAAAGGAGCTTGATGCTGCCTGGCATGATTTCTCCTTCGCCTGGGATGACATAGATTCGATGGACGGGAATGACCGTCTCATTGCGCTCGATATTTTTACCCGTTTGGTGTTATCCGCTTGTCGTGTTCTCTGGGCTCAGTTCAACATTTTCCTGATGGGTGCTGGATTGGCCGTCATTGGTTTGAGCATCGTCGCTGGCTGGGCATTGTACTCCAAACTCCGGGATGTTGAGAACGATGAGTGGGAAAAGTGGGTGGACGATAAAGTCGTGTGGTCTTTCAGTGCCTCTGCTGTAGGATTTACCATCGGGTACCCAATGCACATCATGTTCCACGAGTATTTGGACGGTATCGCCACGCATCAAACCATGCTCTTCGCTGCCGCCATCTCGTCATTGCTCGTCATGATAACTGCCACTCGCCCCACGATCACCTTAAAATCCCTCAAGTCACTCCCCATCTTCCTGATTCTCCACACCTTATGTTTCGCGTCAAACTCGTTCACAGTATGGGAAGACCGCATCGTGCTCTTCTTTCTCATCTCGTCCATCGCTCCTTCCGTCATCACAGGCTTCACAGCCCCAACCTCCCGACTACGCTACCGTATACTAGGCTTTTCCGCTCTCTTTGCAGTATGCGCGCGACTCATGGCTATGAGCACCGTCTGCAGGGAGGAACAACACCCATACTGCACCGTCACTTTTTACGCGTCCGAGTCATCATCAGCCCCACCAATCATAGCACTCCTCCTCGCCTTCCCTGTTGCCATTGGAGTTCCCCGCGTCGTCCGCCGCATACTCAGAATTTCCAAGTCGGACTCTGGTCTTGCTGCAACTTTCATCCCGTTATTATTTGCGCCATCTTTAATCGCTGGCACCTTGTTCTGGGTGCTCGAATGGGCGGACTCTGCGCAGGTCCTGGGTGATATGGGTGACGTTTTGAGGGTGATGAGGACGGGGTTGGCGAGGACTGCCGCTGCTGTTATGTTAATTGGGGGTATTTCGATCTGGTGGACGTCACCGGTTTGCCTTGCGATTTCAAAAAGCCAGTCGAGTGGGGCATCTACGACACAGGAAAAGACTGAAGTCACCGTGCTAGGCTTCGCCAACGCATTCGGTTCTCCCTACCTCATGTTCTGGCTGATCTTCCTCAGTATCGTCTGGTTGATGACCCAGCTCTCAGGACAGATCGTCCTCGGCCTATCGTCCATCGCTTTACTCTCCTATCTAGAGATCATCGACAGCGTCCGAGACGTCCACGGCTTAAACGCCGCCTTCACATCTGCCACGCCATCTTCCACACTCGATCTCACGAATACGAACCGCGACCTCGTATTCTCAGAAATCGTACCCCTAGCGCTTCTAGCGACGCACACGTATTACAGCACGGGCCACCAAGCGACTTTTTCTTCTGTCCAGTGGAAAAGCGCGTTCGTGCTCGGAAAGACGCTTTCCTTCCCTTTTTCGCATGTCTCTGTAGCTCTTAATACCTTTGGCTCCTTTCTACTTTATGCGCTCGCGGTTCCGTTGGTCGTACTCTGGAACCTCCCTCCCGTCCCCCACCCCCGTCCCAAAATCGGTGCATCCGCGCTTAGAGCCGCATTAGGGATGTCCCTGTATTTCGCAGTGTTGGCGTTCGGAGCAGCAGCGTGTGCGGCGGTGTTGAGGCGGCATTTGATGGTGTGGAAGATCTTTGCGCCTAGGTATTTGGTTGCTGTTTTTGAGCTTGGTGTGGTTGACGTGGGTGTTTTGGTGGGTGTGGGTATTGGGGTTGGGAAAGTTGGGAGGGAGATTGGAAGGGTGTTTGGGAAGGTTGTTGATACGTGAGGGTGTGGTTTGTGCAGGGGAGGGGTAATCATTTTAGGTGTTGTGATTGATAGCTTGGATCAATCATTCCGGCCAACGTTATAAATGCGTACCTCTTTTCACAGCAAGAACTCGGTAGTTAGGGGGAGATCTGATGTATTGATTGTAAAGATGGCAAGGACTTGATAAGTACTCAGGGGGAGATCCGAATGTATCTAACGGGTTGCAAAGATAGCCGCTATGAGCACTGCCAGACACTAGTACTGTGACTGCGGTGAGTATGGCGCTGGATTCGTTCAACTATTCCACACACATAAAATACACATACACTGACAACACACACACATGAACACGACACACATAGTACAGGTAAAGGGCTACATAGCCTATATAATCATCTATACATTTCTCCATGACAAGACTAGTTTGATGAGAAGGCATCTAATTCTGCGCGCGTCAGCATTTGGTCAGGCTCCATGATCAAAACTACCGACAGCTGCTGAGCCGTCTCCTCAACGAGTGATGAAGTGCCCTGTTACCCTTCCGAAGTACTTCGGTTCCCCAAAGCTCCCGAAAACAAGGTATGTTCAGCATAACGTAAGAACATAATGACAAACCTTGTCAGCTGCAATTTTGCCTGTGACTCACCCGAACTAGGAACAGTGGGGGCAAAACCTCTTGACCATGATTGATGTCATTGCTCAGCAGAATCAACGGCAACTACTACAGGACAATGTTCTGGCGCTCGCCGACGCCAACGTGAACAGCAACCACTTTTCCCTTCGCGACATCACACCACCTGCACGAGCAGGCTTTGCGGTTATGCGCTCGATTCATAACACACTGTCTCCGAGTCTTTGCTTGTCCAGAGTGCCCCCCCATCCTCATCTAAGTACCAAGACAAGCTCCCCCATTTCAGCGTATATGCCCTCCACCACACCAAACTCCACTTGTCCGTCACTTTTGCTGCCCTCGTTCTTCTCCAGCGATTGATGGCATGCGGTTTCCCACTGCCAGAGGTTCTTCGGGTCACCAAGTTTCCTCTGGTACATATTTCATCATAATCACTTCGCACTGGCCACAACTCGGACACTACTATGCTTGACTAATAGCCCCTACTACTACTACGGTTTCCTTTGCTGTCCCTTCACTTAGCTCTAATCCACAGTTTAATTCTCCTCGTTCCTCCATCTAATCCTCCTTCTGTTGAAGATTAGCATTATGTAATTTGGGTCTAGGCTACTAGGGATTTTGACGAATATGTATGCAAATGCGTTGTGTGTCGTCTTCATATGTGTGTGTATGTGAATGCGTGACTGTGTGTGTGTGTCGTCAGTGTGTGTGTATTTTATGTGTGGAATAGTTGAACGAATCCAGCGCCATATTATCTCGCTCTGCTCGTATTCTCACTCAGAGTCGCACACCACTTGCCCATGCCACAGCCCTTTTTTTAGTGTCTTGGCTTTTGGTTAGTGTCGTGCTCTCGAATACGCCCAGATACTTCCCACTAGAGGTTTCCGATTGACTCTTAGTCTCTTCGCGATTGATCTCTCCGCGCTTCGATCAAAATAACTCATCACGCGCCTTTGATCCTTCTCTACTTCATCTCGCGCAGTCACGATCAAAAGGCGAAACACATACATCTTCACTGGCGACAAAAGATCACATTTATATCAAATTCGCATGTGCAAAATGATGGCAACCAGTCCTGTGTATTATTTTGTGCTCAACTCATGACTTACAGTTAACGAGACAATAGTAAGCGTATGTTGAGGTCGAGGCCCGGAGCGGCCTTTACAGCAAAGCATGCTCATTGCTAACTTCCCAAGTGATGGAGGAACTCGTCCATAGTGCCACATCTCGATTGAGAGGAAAACTGATGGTATCAGTGATATCGATTAAGGCCACTGATGATCACAAGTTATCATGCGCCTTTTCCTGGACGGGTTATAATAGGCACCGCTGCTATACGTTTTGCCATGGAACACAAATGGAACATGCATGCTTTCATCCTGTGATTCTCACAGTGGTCCTAATGATGGCCGCCCAAATACAGGCTCGGAGATATCAAAGTTGATCCTAGGACCTCGCCGTTACTAACAATTGTTGCGGACCGGATCAGTTAATAATAATTATAGGAGTCTATAAGGTATTGCTTGATAACAATTCATGTGGAGCTAGCCCATACCATCGTACTCCCCCCAGGGCATCATTCCCCTCATGGCTTCAGGAGGGATTCCAATAGATATCGCTAGTATGATATCAATAGCCATGGAAAGCATTTTATACGGTAAGTATTGCAATGAGTTCTTTTGTGGATCCCGTGCTCACCAAGTTACGGTTCATCAGGCTTTTCAGTACTTATGTTTATGGGTACAATCTGGGCATTGACCTATAAACGCAGCATACATGACATCAATCGTCCAATCGCTGCGGTGGCCACACTGCTGTTCATGCTGAGCACCGCGGTTAGCGTCTTGTCTCTTGCAGATGATGTTATGTCACGATGCTGATGTCTCCCTAGCACATGGTCGTAGACATCATTCGTATTGAAGACGGACTGGTGACATATCGCGACACATTCCCAGGGGGAGCAGCAGCGTTCTTCGCAGATGTTTCCCAAGAAACGTATGTGATCAAGAATGTGATATACATATTCCAAACTCTGCTCGCCGATGGGGTTGTAGTAGGTTCATTCTTGTCTCTACCAACTCGAAACCCTCTTATACAATTTTCTTTTCGTTCTGACAAAAGATTTTTCGTTGTTATGTTGTCTGGCAATCTATCTGGGTTATCATCCTCCCAAGCATGCTTTGGTGCAGTAGCGCAGGTTAGGTTGCATCACGCTCAGGAAGTTGCGTGTTCTAAAATTACTTTGCAGTGACTGGTTATTATGGGATATATCGCGTTGCACAAGCTACTAGCAACATTGGAAACATCTTCGCCAACGATACAGCACAGTGGATCACCGCGTTCTTTGCATCGACGTTGGCAACTAATTTGATGGGTTCAGGTACGTGCGCTTCTACATCAGCACTTCTACATACCAACCTGAATGTGTCCAGGATTACTCGCATATCGCATCTGGATTATCGAACGCAATGTTTCTGCAGTTTGCACTACGAAAGGCCCTATGATGCCGATATTGCGCGTGCTTGTGGATGCCGCTGTTTTGTACTCTGTGGTGCTGCTCGCCACACTGATATGTTTTGTCTACTCAAGCAATGCACAGTATATTTTGCTAGACATGGTGATTCTGCTGTTCACACTTTTATCAAAAGATACTGAGCTTCGATTGACTAGCTCATGCCGATCATCTCGATTGCCTTCTACATGGTGCTTGTTCGCGTCTCAATCAATAAACACACTTCCAGTTACCTCTCGACAAGGCGTAGAGGCACGGTCAATGAAACGCAACGAGGAACACCGCATATTCCCATGAAGCCTCTACAGGTCCATATATCCCAATTCATGCACAAGGACGATGCCTCGGCATATGGAATAGAGAATCATGGTCAACCATCAAAATGCAATGCAGAGATTGGGTCTTGCAACGTTTAAACTTTAGTTTGAATACAATATCCATCGCCCCTTTCATGGAGACTTGGATTACTTAGTCACTATGTTGTTGATAATTCATTGCAAATACTTAGTGCGAAGTATCAATCGAATAGGATTTACGCAATCTATACCAGTTCAGTGATCAGGGTATCAAGATGCATAGTTTGGAAGAGACGTGTAGCTTAAGCATGTAGGTCATACAGATAACCTATTATTAGATCAAGCAATATCAACCGTAGGCCATCTGGACAAGGCCGTATGGCGGACGATATGATGTGACAGTATCCTCTGGACTTTGGTCAACGACGACGACGAGATGGAGACAAAGAAGATGTATAAATGCCAGCTCCATCCCTTGTTGTACATCCGCAAGCGCTCCAGCTACCAGTTAGAGAGTATGTTACAGCTAAGTACCATGCATAATAAAATGCCTACTGAAGTACATATCAGAAGGTCGCGCAGCGCTCAAGAGGTAAGTACATAGTAAGCATTGCAATGGGTGCAGGATGTAACACCTGGACCGGCATCTTTTGAATACATACTGCGGTCAATTTCGCAACTTCGATCCGAATTACAATTTCAAATGCCGCTGCATGTGAGTCAAGCCTATTATTCTTGCACTTATGAACAAAACAAAGCTGGTCCCTCTTTCACCAACTTGCGGCGGATGAAATGGCCTATCTGGCTGGAACACTTTTGGTGCAGGTGCTGATACAGCAAGTGATGCATCATATCTTGTCTCCGTGAACATACTGATGGGCTTTGTTCAGACTGCTGTAGGAATTACCGCTGTTATGATGGCTGCGGCGTGTCACCCACTGGCTCAAGCAAAGGTGCATGAAGAACTCGATATAGTGATCGGGTCAGACAGAAGTAGGGCCAAAAGGGAGAATATTTTGCCTTCTCGACTAATTTTTCGTGACAGCGCCAACATTTAAAGACTCGAGCTCGCTTCCTCAATTGCACGCATTCCTGTTGGAAGCCTTGAGATGGAGACCTGTCATTCGCATAGGTAAGTCGTGAATTCGCTGCGCCCCTGCATGATGTTCCTCAGGGTTTCCACACCGCGCAACTGGGGATATCATTTGGGTCGGTGTCCTGGATTGATGGTGTAACCCACGTTCTTTTCATATTATGTGTGAAACTAGCAAGGATATTGTATCCCTGAGGGTGCAGCGGTCTATGGATGCAATTGGTAAGATTTTACTTCTTCATAATGTGTGTCACTTTTATTAACTGTATTTGTCAGGGCAATCTGTCGTGATCCAATTGCCTTTCCAGATCCTGATAGATTCGATCCTTGGCGCTGGCTTGATTCCGAAGGTCACCTTAAGGATGATATGAAATCTTTTACCTTTGGCTTTGGTAGACGGTAAGATGTGCCGACAGTTTTTGACAGGAACTAACGAAGTTCACTTGTCTTTGAAAGGGTGTGTCCCGGAAGGCATCCCGCAGATAATTCGATGTACATCGTTCTCGCACTTTTCTTCTGGTCTTTCCGCATTGATCAACGACCTGACGCCCCGATCAACACACAGGCTAGTGACAGTGTTGTTTCCCGTGCAGCGGCATTTGAGATTAATGTCATTCCACGTACTGAAGTTACGAAGTTGAGAGAGATGATGGCGGATGAATGTATGTATTGAAGATGTCGTGCTACCGTTCGTCCCTCTGTCATTGTAGGCTTATTCACTTTACTTCTTGTAACAAACTTACCCTTGACGGTCCTTGTCATATTAATGCATTAGGTCTTGCAGTCGAAAGTTGACTGTAATGCATAAATTCGACTACATAAGTTGCAGCTTGTATGTCGAGATTCAACTAATTTCTGGAGTGATTGATTGGACTTACATTCTGTGTGCGTGTTTGAATTCTAGGTGTGAAGGAACTCGCGCTGAGAACGATGGCTCGTGACCCAAAGGAGAGGTGGGACATGGGTGCGCATGGCACGATTTGTGTGGGCACGCTCGTGATGCAGAGCTCGGACACGTTCTTGGCTACTGAACGCCAGTTCACCGCGTGCGTGGATCCAGCCGTAATGAATGACGAGACGATATGTGAGGGGCTCGCGGAATTGTATTGCTGGCAGTGTGAATTGGCTGTATGAAACAGAAAGGTATCCAAGTTGTGGGACGAAGGGGAATGAGGTTAGGGCGTTTGGATGGGCGTTTGTGCCTGCAGTCTTGGACTGGTGTTTGTATATGAGTTTTGAAAATTTTGGCGTGCTAGATGTATGTAGAGCCGTCGCCTCCTGCTAGAGGTTTGACCTTTGGGTTTCCCTTGCAGTTGCCAGTCCGTGCCCGATCCAACAGCATAAGATTTCATTGTATGAAAGAAAGCCAAGAATACAACTCCTCTGCAATATTGGAGAGGGTAGCCCTTCCAGAATGAGAGAGAATGGCCCACGACATGGTGGTGGCTCTTGGTCCATTAATTATGAGGAAATGCGTGTTGATGAGAAGACATGAAGAGCCCCTTTCTGAAATCGCTCCATGAATGATGACGGAGATTGCCGGGCCGTTGTCAACCCCATTACACTTGGAAAGATATCGATTGTCATATCGTATGTTGGGTCAGTTATTGGAGACTATGATCAGCGTAGATTTGGCAGCTAGTATGAGCCGGTACTCGACTAAGTTACCTTTGCCCAGTTCCCCTTGTCCTTTCAAGAGATTGACTTCACACCATCTTCCTCTTGTCTGATCACCCCATCACCACCTCAACTATTCCCAAGCCAAACGTTCACCTGCAAGTACCACTACGGGGTCGGGTCCGGTCGGATCAAACACGCACATTTCAAGATCTGAACCAACCTGCATGTCGCTGCCGTCCGTGGTATCGATGTGAGCGAAGACTGATGCGCCAGTGATACATATGACACATACTAGACAGTAGCGGCATCACATATCTTGGCTGGAGTATTGGATGTTGAAGATCACGACATGCCAGAGAGGTCGCGTCTGGATTAAATCCTGTTATCGGTCCCGTACAAGCTACGGTGTCGGGCATCAATGGTGCCGCTGCGTCCTAGATGCGAGTTGTACCATCCACCGACCCACGTACAATTTGTTTTCGTTGGAAGAATATACCTCTGTTGCTACTTTTTTTGATGTCGAACACGAGCTCTCTCGTCCCAAAAATTTAGTGTCATCCAATGATGCAGGGGCGAGTCTCTTCTCATCAGGCGAAAACTGTATGCAAGTGACCCAGTCTGCATGGTGCAACACAATTAGTAAATAAATGGGAGGATGCGGCATTGACCTATGGCACCGGCTGTGTGGTCCATATGCCAGTACTTTTAACCGTAGAGTCTAACTTCAAGTTTCAGAGTGTGTAGAAAGACAACCGCCTGTTTTGTATACAAAAGTTGCTACAAATTCTATCTTCTTGATCATGACCGGATTCAATAAACTCCAGAACCTCATGCCACAATATTGATAGCACTCACTTACGCCCTCTCGCACGTACCATGCTCGTTGTTCCATGCACTGACGAAAGCAAGTACATCAGTACTGAGATTCGGGAGAGAACGAAGGACAGGCTCACTCAGGTACTGTGGAGTTGAGCAAGCATCAAGGCTCAGCGACATACAAAGTTTCTACCGGTGGTGACATGACACTTGGATTTGCCCGTGCATGCCGACCACGTCGTCATCATGCCGTTTGTACAGAAATATCCGAAATCGTGGCCGTTGTTGAAACCTGTGAGGGTTGAGCATCCCACTTCATCGGTGGATGTTCATAAGCAGTGGTCTAAAGTCTGCACGTGGGCCGCCATTGTGCTCACCAGTTCCTTTGCAGGGTAGGCCCGTGGGGTCAACCAAGGACGATGCGACAACTACGCCAGCCATTGCCGTGGCAGAGATGATCACACTGGTGAGTGAAGTGAATTTCATGGCTGAAACTTGGTAATGTTTCTGAATAAAAAACGAGTACGTTGGCTTTTATACACATGTACGTGGGTCATAGGAGGCAGCAAAGCAATCTACGTGTGCTTGCATTACGAAACAGCAGACAGCTCACGTTCCATGGCATAATTTTCTTGAAAGCTTCAAATAATGTGCCGGACGCACTCGTGGCGCGAGTCCTTCTGGTACGAGTTGGTGAACTTTGATCTATGATGATGATGATGATTTATTCACCCAAATTTCGCATTTGCAGGGATGTGGCAGACACACGCACTGACCATACGCGTAATCCCGCAGCCTGCATAACGTCGCCACATTCTAGAGCATACTAGGATCCCCTGGCCAGAAGTCA